>JAZGTJ010013233.1:0-15188 GCA_036877575.1 Botia almorhae
GCAGGGCTGTAATTACACCGACAGTGCATTCATCACCAATAACATGCCCCGCAGACTGACATGACACACCACACCCCTCTCTTCTGGAGGGAATCCTGAGGCCAGATCTATTTCACACCAAGTATGCTGGCACATACCGAAGCTTAGAGTAGCACACAGAAATAGGCCAACAGCAATGCACATTCCTTATCGCAGCTCAAAATGCGTCTTGAAAGATCACTAATGCAGAGGTCAAAGGTGACCTGCACGGCTACTTTCCAGTTAAAAGTGAATATCAGGCAATACAATGTGCAGTTGCGATGTTGGGCTTGTGGGGCCTGTCAAACAATGAGAATTTAGCCGGTCCAAACAAAAACACCTGGATGGCAGTGAAACGACTTTCTCGCCGATGAAAGTTGCCGATGAAAGTTACATCAAACAAAACTAAGTTTTCTAAGCACTGAAAATACTCTAGAAAATACTGTAAATACTGCATAAGTACAAGGTAAGAGAAATGCTTTATATGCTATATACAAGCTTTAATGTTTGCCTGGTGTGTTAGATGTTATAGAGAAGAAATGAATGAAAATAATTAAAAATTAATTAAAAAAAATAGATGTTCATCTAATATTGCTGCTAACATAAAAACGTTATACCAGCATGGATCTACAGTCTTGCATAAAAGACACGCATGCTCAGTGTAGCATGCTTTTACCTAGAATCTCACTGAAAATAAATCATACAGTTTGACAAGCAACAATCCTAAAGAACTGTCAAGTCACAATGCTGTAGCTTGTAAAGTAAGCTAGATGCTAATGCTTACATGTAAATGCAAACCATATGGCACTCCAAGGCCTAGTGTACAATGTCAGGGTTTAATTTTATGTTACTGTACTGTCTTACTAACTCAAAAGTATGCACTTTCTTAACCAACTACACATGTTTGAAGCCAATGAGTTAAACTACACGGATTAGACAAAAAGTTTTGCCGAGTTCAAGAAACAGACAACAGAGGAAACGTACTGTGACCAATGACCGTGCTGTGATGTGTCATCGTTGACTCCTACAACTGACACCTCTCTTGAGAGCAATGCTGACATTTCTGATTCAACAAAGGCAAACTGTAACATTGATTTTATACGCTTAAACATTGTCTTATATGCCAACTTTTTTGTTTGATTTTCAAGTTTAATAAACATTGACAAATCAGATTACAAATACAAACTCATGAACAAGATCTCCTATTATCTTGTTTCTTTTGGACTCATTCACATTGCAAGACAAAATTATCAAAGCTCTGATATCCACATGCATTTTGTAGCTCTGACCAATAAAATGTCCCCTGAGGGCTGGTGACATATTATACCTAGACCATTATAAGCCTTCTGTATTTATTGTGTGTCTTATCCGTCATAGGAAAAATCTTTACTGGTGGTCATAGCTCTTTATCAAGAGTCACAAGTGTTTGTCCCAGTGGACAAACCAAAATAGACTGGACAGTTTTCCCAGAAAGCACTCTGAGAAAGGAAGTCTTTGAGAATTTGAAACTTTTTGAAACTCATTTTAATTGCATGTGGAACACTCATTTTATATAATACAAATAAGAACAAATATTAACAAATACATGTAGTTTCTCAATTATTTAGCTCTTTGTCTTAAAGATTTATACATGGAGTTTTTAGTCAACTACTTTTCTGACAGCAGTTTTTCTGACAATTCTACCATCAATTCTTCTTTATGTAGTTATCTCAAGCGGAGAAACCCGCAGGCCAAACATACACGTCTATTTCTTCATTGAAACTTCATTTTACTCTTCAATTTTTTATCCTACATTTTATACAGTATGAACAAGCAAACATTTTACATCTTCCTAAACAAAATACATTACTGGCATATACCAGTCATAATATAATGACCAGAATGTTACTAAATGACAATATTAATAAGCTAAATCATATAGTCTCAAAAACATGATACACTGTGTCATCTGCATTGTTGAACTGATTCACACTTGTGCTATACAGTCCAAAAGTATGCATGCTGCAATGTATTTATAATATGCATACATTAGCATCTAGTGTGCTTCTAAAATTATTATTTTTTGACTATTACTGCAAACTCCTAAACTTCAATTCAGAAAATGATCATTTGTCCAGAATGCCACTCAAGAACAAGATCAAAAACCATCACACGCTGGCATGACTGTGCAAGTTGCAACGAACTATCTAAAACCAGCTGACAATTTCTCATTTTATATGCAAAACACATACTACTAGTTATAATCTAAAGTCAATGACTACTGTATCCACGTAGTAAGCATATTTAGAGAGAAATGTGCTGCACACCAATATGACTGCATAGCTGTGCTCATGTGCTCATGAGTTATTTTGGATCTGTGTGTTCCTTCCAATGTCAATGCAGCTACACCCTACTGCTGGAACATGCAGTACAGATACCATTATGATCACATTGCAGGTCTGGTTGACATCAGGTCAGCAATGGATATTTTCTGTTAAAATACCTAATTATAATACCGTGCACACACACAACTATAAATAAATCAATTCTTTTTCAAGTGAATTTAGAATCAGAATCAGAATCAGAAAACTTTATTGATCCCGCAGGAAATTGCTTGAAGTATATTTACATAAGAAGTATATTTCCCTGAGTAAACATGATGATGATGTCACTCTATGCGAGCTTTGCTTTGTGTGGCCAGCCCAACCATCCTGACACAGCAACAATATTCAATTTACTGTGAGTTTGGGTTGGGACAATCTGTTTGGGCAAGCAATGGCAGACAGAGGAAGGGCTCAAGTTTAAAGTCATTCTTACATGTTAATATTACAATAGTGGTGCAGAAATGAAACACTTCAGTTTGTGTTTCATTCTTTGGTTTGTCAATTTTTGTAACCATTTTAGCTATTCTACTATCTCACTTTATACCCATGGATAAAGTCTTGGCCTACATTATTGTAACATTACAGTAAAATGGATTGTGAATGCTGTTTCAGGTTGACATGAAATTCCAGTACACGCAAATAAAGAAACGGGTTCTGAATGTAAACATTGTAAACCAACAACATTAAAGAATCTTTATTTCTTGAAACCTAAAATATTTATGGACCTTGTGAAACTTAATTTGATAAGGGCTTCTGATTTCACATCTACAGTGATTCAAGATTCACTGTCCAACTTTCCTAATCACCCATAATGGTTTACTGGACACAAGAGTGTACCTTAAATTAACTGTTCACTCATAAACTACAATTCTGACATTAGTTACTCCTGTTTATTTATTTAAAAAGAATCTTTATACAGCGCCTTTTTTAATACAAGCACATCAAAATGCAATAATACCACGTATTCTGTATTCTGTGCTGTACATGTTTCAGAATGTTCCTGTTTTCTGTGTTTTATTTTCACCATACGTAAAGCTGCTTTAAAACAATGCAACATTGTAACGCGCTATACAAATAAAATAAAAAAAATAAAAAAATAAAATCAACTGAACTTGAAAAATTGTGTCTATGAATGTAAGTGAGGCAGAACACACAATTCAAGATTTTAGGGTGACAATGGTAAAGACATTGTGCTGTGATGACTGGTTTGCTTGTGCAGCTTTAAATTCCACAATGGGTGATCCACAATCACCATCATTCCCTTGATCAAGATACTTTACCTCAAGTTACCCCAGGGGGAGTGAATCTGTAATTGATGTACTGTACTGCAAGTTACATGTTTGGATAAATAATTCATAACATTTTTTTTTTCCCTTTTTTGTCTTGTTAAAAACATTCGGATACAGAGATACAACATAGAATACATTGGTGCTAATCAGTGTTGATCATCATCATGAAAAATGCAGACATATCTGTTTCTGCTATGATATTTGTCATGTGCCAATTAGCAGAAAGGCTTCTGGTAAAGCAGAAATACAGCTGAGCTCCCACACCCAAAGAATATGGGGATGCAAACCCATCTGAAAGTCACCCCACCTTTCTGAAATATGCAAACTGTGAGCCAGACCATCACAGACAACTTTTGTTCAATTTAACCCTCTAGTAATGGCTGCCTATGTTATGTAAACATGCCTATGTTATGGGACCTGTAGCAAAGGTTTGGACATGCTGGACTAAACTAACTTGTCAAAAATCATAGTCAAAGCTCCAGGCAGGCACATCTAAGAGGGAAGTCTGTCCTCTTAAGTTCAAATCATAGACAATTACTTTTAGTCGGTGTCCCACAGTTAGCAACCTGCTAACTTTTTCATTTGAGCTTGAAACATTGTGTCAGTCATTGGCCTGAAATGAAAAGCCAGGGAATTAAACCGAATGGCTCTCATGTGCCACAGCAGTCTGTGGTTTGAGGATATTCAAAAAGTACTTCAGCTAGCTGGTCAGTTGTGGGTAGCTTTGTTGACACAAGAGAGTCTACTAAGTTTTCCACTGGAAAAACAGTAAAAAAAACTGTATTTTGCACTCTTGTCAAATCAGCAAAACATACCATACTGATAAAGACATAAATGGTTTGAATAGGATAACTATTAAACTACACTTTTAGTAGTCAACTATAGGCTCTGCTTTTTTTTAAACACTGCTTGGGCAAATTTACACAAGCTTTGCTGTTCTTGAGAAAATGGGAACCAAAGGAAGCACACATAAGGCGTGTGGTTGGGGTAACTCTGGGATTCTGGATTGAGCAAAACAAGAAACCCTAAATTGTAAATCCACAAGCAAACGACTGTGGTAATTTCCTTCTTGAGGGCAAGTCTAAATGAAAAGCTTTCTAATGGTCAAGAAAAAATAAAGTACTGACTATTATAAGTGCTGTGAACATCAAGCTGCCTTTAGTTTAGTAACAGCTGGCCTCCATTTTGATAATAAAATAAAAAGCACAGTAAAAAAATTTACTTAAAAATGTCACTGTCTGCGCATAAAAAATAAAAATAAAAATACAAAAAAACACAAAGCGGTTGCTTTTAGAACAGTAAAGCAAGCCGTTGCTAGGTGAAGTATAGACAATATGATTGTGGCGTTATCTGCTCAAAGTCAGAAACTTTGGTATGTGAGTCATTATGCTTTATTTGTGCTATGGACATAAATAATACTGTTGAGGAAAGGTGTACTAATACTTTTTCATTTGGAACACTACTGTATAACAACTGCATAGCAACGCCCTTGCAACCACCCACAACACCTTATCATTGTGGCTGTGGCTTCTGCAACCCACAACTTCTCAGAAAGCAACATCTATTTTATGATTGGTGTATTCTTGCCCCATCACCAGATTGGAAGTACTGCACGTTTGCTGAAATGCATGACAATGGCAATACAATTACTTCAATGTGAGTGATCGGAGGTTAACCACTGCTCTTGCACACTAACTCTTAACGCCAAAATAACTGAGACACTGTTTAGATTATCTCTGTTTGTGTGGAGAACCGATCATGCCCTAATGTTTGAGATGGTGCCAGACACTCTATAACTTTGTTTATATTTCCTCTGTCTGAGCGAAGCACCATTACCAAAGGACTCTGTCTCAACACTTAACCTTTTATTTAGCAAAACACTCAAAAGACATTAGCAGCTACTACTGTAGCTGACAAAAGAGTCTGTTGTTTAGACTTGATATATGTATAATTAGTAGCATTAGCCTTATTATTACCACATGGAACGCATTACTGTTTCTCACACTTAGGGTTAGGAATTGGAGTTTATCAGTAAACTCGAATAATTTTTCTTAAAAAATCTATTTAATTAATTTTCTGAATGCAATCAGACTTACGATTTTTACACATTGATAAACGGTTAAAGAAATTTCATAGACATTAAAAGATGCTTGACCCTGACTTCAGAGTCATAGAAGAAGAACAACCCAAGATACCCTTAGCAATACCCTGTCCACCACCAAAACTCTAGTATTACGGCTACGATTTTCACATTGACAAGCATCATATACTTTATACTTATACTATATACTTATACTTTCTCCAAAAAAATGTAAAACTCTAGTTAATCATGAACTAAAAGATTGTACACTGTCAGTTGTGAGGGTAGACATACAGTATGTTGGTCTCATGTTATTTTTGCAACGTGTTTTGAATGGAATCACAAAGATGTTAGCAATGTGGCTAAAATAGTTTTCCATCTGTTGCTCACTGCTGGTCAATGCAGAGGCGTTGACCTGGAGCCAAATTTAGCTGCTTTTAGCCGCACTTCAAATTTTTGCCTTTTGGTTCATATGATGATCCGTCAATGTTAGATCTTCTTTCAGAAAGAACAGACTCACTTACAAGCGTACAATTACAACTAAAGAGTAAACACGGCTAAACTGTAAGCATTCTACAGTCTACAAGGGTCCATAACATTTTATACATTTTTTAAGACTGATTTTAAGTTTTTTTTAAAACTTCTCAAACTAGTTCTCTAGTCTCAAAATGCTTGTCTAGTGTATGGGAGTATAGCTATAAGCATATTAACAATGTCTATGTTGGTATCACACAAAACATTTCAGATGGAATGTGAGTGGAACACAGTGAAGAACTTACCGCCAGAGCTTGTAGCCTTTCCTTATGAAGTTCAACTTCAGCCATCCTGGAAAACAAAGGCAGAGTTCTCAGCAAAGGTGAGAATGTAAATCCCAAGTGTTTTTGTGTGTGTAGTAAATACGCAGGTTAAAAGACACACATGCACTCAGCCCTGGTCCTCTAAAGCAGACACAGTGTACTGAGGGCAAGATCTTCTCACTTAATGGCCATGTGTCTGCCAGACTCCCCCCCCCCGTTCTCTGTCTCTCTCTCCTCCCACCTATCTCCCTCTCCGTCACAGCCGAGAGGAGGGCAGTATGGACAGATGACAGAGTCTTGAACCCGCCCCTGTTAAACAGAGAGCAGACTACAGACCAGTAGGCACTGTGGCCAGTAGGAAGAGAAGAACAACACTGTCACATCTGACTGGGACTGCTGTTGCTCTGTGCTTGTGTGCTTGTGTGCCTGCTGGGGTGGAAAAGGTGTGTCATACACTAGGGACATGGGCGACTGCAAGCTTAGAGGAAATCTGCTCCATGTTTGTTTATCAAAATCTTCCATTTGTCAGTAGTTTTGCTATTGTTTAACAATATCTAGTGGATTAAGTTCACCCCCTCATCACCCCACCACATTATTCCAGATTACTTTATTTCTTTCGTGAAAAAAAGTATATATTTTCCAGAATGTCCAAGCTGATATTTTCCATAAAATGAAAGCAGTGACCAGTGGCTCTTAGATCATACTTGCTGCTGCATGCATTTAAACCTTGGGCTTCATAAATGCCTTAAGATGAGTTAAACACCATTGGTTCACTTATTCTGACCAATCATTTGGTACAAGGTTTAAATATGTGCACAAACATGAATGAAATTTACAGTAGCAGTACAGATTTTCTGTAACAGCCTAGACTTCAAGGGAACTCCACACTGCGTCATGATGTTGAGGCTATGGGGAATGTTAAATAGCTACTATGCTCACACTGAGTGAGCAGATGCTGTGAAACACTGGTACTGAGAACATCAGGAGCAGATGGAGACTGTCAACCCCGGATGACCTGAACACCTGGAGTTGAGTTCAAGTCTAAATGTAAAATCTATTAAATGTGTGCTGAGAGGACCAGCCCTGAGAGCAGCACAAACATCACGTTAGATGCACACCACTTGGCAGTGCCTTTGATGATGCTACACTCCCAGTGGAATGGGCCCTACCACTCAGAGGTGACACTAGGTCACAGGGTAATAGTATCCATGATTCAGTAAGATAAGTGCTGATTGGTGACTGCATTACCTGAGTTCTGACCACTGAAGAGAGAGAACAGAAGAGAGGGCTTACGCCACTAGCCTTAGCGGTGACCAGAAAGAGCCTGTAGAGCTCTTACCCTCTTGAGCAAGGTCAAGACTAATAATAGAGGAGGCATCTTAAGATTTATAAACTTGCCTATGGCAGACCCTGGGGGCTCAAATGAAGCCCTTGACAAGCCCCTTAAGACTATAGTCGGGTTCCAAGATGGAACCCATGTGGGACAGAAAGGACTCTGTCTGAGCCGTCAGCGACCACATAAACCTTGAGCGTAGCAGGGGCCAATCTTCCTAAAAGACACTCTTGAAGGAACTCCCACACTGATCCAGGCAGGGAACTGGATCAACACTGTGTTGCTCACACCATAGCACAAAGAGCTGCCACTTCAGGGGATACATCCTTCTAGCAGCTGACCCTGGCCTTCAGGACAGTCACCAGAACGTTACCCTTCTATCTCAACTCACTACTTCAGATATATTTCCCCTCTCGCCAACTACATTCTGTAAACAAGCAATGTTCTCTCTAAGACATTCACCTATTCCGTTCCTTCCTGGTGGAACAAGCTTCCAGCCTCCACCCGATCTGCCGAGACCATCACAACCACCAACAAACAACTTCAACGCTTCCTAATGCTCTGTAGTTAAACCACATTTCACATATGTGTAATGAAATCTTCTATCGTTCATCCTGTCCCATCAGAACTATTTCCACTTGTAAATGTGACTTTGTAGACTATGTTTGTTGGTTCTTAAGGTAAAATGTTAAATGCTCTCTCTCTTTGTATTTCGCTTTGGATAAAGGCATCTGCAGAATAAATAAATATAAATGCAACAAGGCTGTTCTTGTTTTCTGTTTCTGTCATTAGATAATGGAATTAATGAAATATTGTGACTGAACAACAACTGAACACAGCGACATGTGTACTTAAGACAGCTACACGGTCACTTAGTAGTCGCATAGATTTACAAATCTGACAAAAACACCATAAACAGCTTGAAGACACCAGCTGTACAGTGATTACAGATATAGCTACATGTAAAATTAGCATTAGAGAGAAAGTTAGAAGCATTTAATTTTTTTCCCTCACACAGCACCTCTGTCTGGATATTAAACTATGCACATTACAGTCTACTGAAAGAAGTGAACATTTGTCCAAAAAGTCACTAGATTCGTCACTAGTCTCTTTAAAAAAGTCACTAAGAGGGGGCAGAAAACTTGAAAGAAACTACAAAGAAACTGTTGTACTGTGCACTGTTACTGCATATAAACTTTGAAAAAAATGAAAATAGATTAAGTGTACTAACAAAACATAAAGCCAACTTTGTGCGCTTCAAGATGGAATGGAATGCCAAGCAAACTTTTGCCTTAAACCAGTGTGCATGTCTAAATGATTAAAAACACAGTGGCAGCTCATCAGAGGTAAGGGAGGCTTATAAAATACTCAAACATGCTATAGCGATTGCTAAAACACCAAAATAAACTTTTGTTTTAGTCACATTCTTACAAAATGGTTCTTGACGATGTACATAATATAAATATTATATATTTTTCTTTCATACATGAAACAGGGCGATATCGCTTTGAGATTACATACAGTGCCAGAGGAGGCTGAATGCATAACAGCTCCTGTCATTTATAAACTGACCAATCAGAATGGATATTCAAAAGCAATATCAATATATAGACAAATTAAATGGTGCTTTCTTCCGCATTAATAACCAATGATCAATAATCAAAGCATTGATCTGTCATCCCTAAAGCCAATGAGCTTTCTGTATCACATGAAGCAAGACTGCCTTTGATTATGACTTTAGCCAACATGACTGTAAGCACAACTTAAGTGTTATATTTAGTCGTCAAATGCTTATCGTTTATGGAGCTGCAATTATGTTGGTTTTGATTTGATCAAGGAACAACAGTATTGTTTTTGTGTATTGTTAATGTGTATTGTTTATGTAGTTTAGCTCTGTGGAATTGTTACCAGTTGGTTTACAACTTGAAACCTCTATGACACTTATTATGATGAGTTGTGATTATGCAGCAAATGTGTATTTGTATCCCCATAAAGCGTTTCTAAAAACTGACTCTAAAGAACATGATACAAACTAAGCTGGAGAAACATTTGCAAAATGTTACTGACGTGAAACATGCTCGCAAGCTCTGCAAATATATTTTTCCCTTTTCTGGAAAGCAGCTCTGAGAGGCTGTACTAAACACCCTGAGCTCCAATTTATTTCTCCAATGAAGCCAAAGGCTGAAGTAGGGAATGGGAACATAAGGGTCTAACAGCATTTTCCCCATCCAGCCTCATTCAACTCCTGTGGAAGGATACAAAAACTCCATATATGGAGAAAAGGCTGAGCTAACAGACTCTGTAATGTGTGCATGAGGGATTCATGGAGCTAAAAAATGTGGTGAATGAGATTACAACAAAATATTATGACTGGTCAGTGTGTGGACAGTAAACACACTGTCTACAGATTCAAATTTGCTGGTCTGAACATGTCAAGTAAATGTATGCAAAGATGTGAAGTTATACACAACAGCCTTTGATTTAGATTTAGGTACGAGAATATAACGTCATTATAGTGTGCGTTTGTTTATTCTCAGGTGCACCGTGTGCTATCGGAGTTTGCAGCAAATGTATTTACTGCAATGGCACATTAAATGCTACAGAAAGTCCTTGCAGGTGAACAGAGGTAACAGAGGAACAGGGACATTTTGGAAGACCAGTAACAGTCATTGACACAAAATCCATTTGAACACATTGTACACAGTCGCACTGAACATCAGTGAATGGAAAAAATTCCTGGAAGTTCATGTAACTACTGGAAATAGGCTAAAAAGCCACAAAACACAGAATGTTTGCAGACGGCAGATTTCTGAAGCTATCTCAGCTTTACAAAAGTATAGGATGATTCATTTAAAAGAGCCCTGCAAAATATTCAGGCCACTTTGTTTGCCCACATCAGCTCTATGGAATGAGAACTTGTATTACGTATTACTTTCTGAATTTAAGCAGAGCATATGACTATCAATTTATTTTTTTATTTAAAGTAAATGAATTTCTGTAAATGTCAGTCTTAAACAACTCATACTGGCCTATTTTTTGTGTTTACTGATGTGCTGGTCTGTATTGTCGATGATGACACTGTACAACTAATTTTGGAAATCAGGATTTCCCAGAGTTTTAAAAGCAGTTTAAAACATAAGTGCAATGTATTACTGAGAGCACTAGAGTGCTTCTGTAAAGACTGTCTTTTCTCGCCGCACGCCTTTTCCATTTCTAACCAATGGCTGCACGTCACCAGTCGACATAGCAGACAAAAGCAACATTGTTTCTCTGGCACAGTGACATCATCCAATGAGCCAATGAGGCAAAGTAATAGCTTCCAGATGTGCAGCAGTCCAAACGGCAGGAATCAAAGGCCAACTAAATGCAATGCTAAATGGACTTACATTACTATAAACACTATATAAAGAAATTACAGTTTCAGATTACAATTTAAGATTGTTTACACCAACATAAGTAAATAATCATAGTGTCAAGATTAATGCTGCAATTGTTACTTGGTAGTGCACAGATCTTTTATCTATTTAAAGATACATCCTTGAAATAAGTTCATATATTTCCTAAATTATGAAGCCAGTTTGACACCCATCTAAAAATAAATGAAGCTCATTTAAATCTCAAATGCCTGACCTACTTTTGTAAGGCCAAGGTGAGCTAGTGATGGAAAGCTGTAGCACTAGCAACAGAAACTAAAGATCATGACCTTTAACCTTCTTGTTGGAGTGCCTGACTCCCATGCAGGACTAAAAGCCAGTTTGGGCCCCGCTCTGAGTTTATGTGTAATGAAGAGTCAGAGGTGTTTGGATCCATGTGCAGTATGTTTATTAGAGTAGTCGACCAGGCAGAGGTCATACACAGCAAACAAGTATATCAGAGGCAACACAATAGGAAACAACGTTAAACAGGCAATGGTCGATACAGGCAGTAAACAATCAGAGGCAATACAAACAATCCAAAATCAGGGCAGGCAGCAGAGAATCAAAAATGTTAAACAATCCGGGTCAAAAAGGCAATCAGCAAACAGGGACAATCCACAGTAATACACGAAATAACAACCAGAGAATAACAGGGAGAAAACCGCTCAGAAATGCTGCACAGAGGCAGGTCAAGACTTCACAATGACATTTATTTAGAGTCCGGCTTATATGGGGGAGTGAATGAGGATAAGGTGTGGAGCAGGAAGTAATCAGCAATAGGTGGGGTGCATGATGGGAGATGTAGTTTGTGATGATCCGGTTAGTATTCAGGTGATGGTTCCCGCTGGTGGCGCGGAGACAAAGAGGCTGGAACCTCCACCGTAACAGTATAATTTTGATAAGAACCTACCTCACAATTAAAATGCAAAACGGTAATTGTTTTTAAACAAATGTTTTGAGACTTTTTTTCAAAAAGCTGTTAATAGTTTTTCAGTACTTCAGGCACTAAAACATTTACATTTATGCATTTGGCAGACTCTTTTATCCAAAGCGACTTACATTGCTTTAAACTATACATTGTGTCTGAGTATGTGCAATCCCTGGGATTGAACCCATGACGTTGTTAACGCAATGCTCTAAGCACTGAGCTACTATAGTATGCTGTAACTCCACTAATAACAATTCAACTGTATTGTGACTGCATGGGTGAGCCAGGTGCTGCTGTTGTTGAGGCTCACACAAGAGTCCTGTAATGTGATTTTACTTCTGTGGAACACACAAGAGAAAATGTTACAGTGTTTGTGTGTTCATGCTACAGAAGTGAATGAGTGCCAATGTTGTTTAATTAAAGTTCTTCAAAATATCTTCTTTTGTGTTCCTGAGAAGCAACAAAGTCATACAGGTGTGAAATGGCATGAGGGTGAGTAAATAATGGAAGATTTGTCATTTTTTGGATGAACTCTCATTAATATCACTTAAAAAAAACTAGTAATTAATGTAATGGCTAAAACACATTGATTTTGTCAGTTTTGTAACATCTGATGACTCCGATAATGTTGATTTGAAGCAGTTTATTTGTTTGTAATGAAGGCATGTATAAAATGTTGTAATTTATTTGCATTATGTTTGCACTACAGAAATGGTCTTGAAAGTAATTAGGATTACTGTAGTCACTGATTTAGGACTGGATTATTTTATTATGTTTTATTATTTTTACTTATTGAATTTCAAGATTGTATGATGCCTGTAGACTGCATTTCTCCACAAGTGAAATTCATGATTATTTTTTATTTCTTTGGAGGCATCTAGTATAGTAACAATCACAAGGGTCTGTTTTTCTTAAAACCAGTCTCCAAACAGTCTGGCTGTGTTTTGGGATAGAGTTGTTTATCCAAAACATTTGCCAGAGAAAGTTATACACAGAGACTCTGGTCTATCTCCAGTAATGCCTGCTGTGGGCTTGTATCCTCTAGGTTTACAGTTGTATTTGTTAAAGAGCTTGTCACTCCTTGTAGTTTTTTCTGAACAAACACTTTAAATGTGTGTGTGCTGTCATTTGAGTTTAATATTTAACTTTCAGTGACTAAACGCAATTATAAATGCAGACAAATACTTTAAAGCCAATAAACTTTGTTTATTTCTCAACATTTATTGTTCTTAATGTTAAAGGTAGCTAAACGTTACGTGAGATAGCATCTACAATAGCTTTTTGAATAAACACCATTACTTGGGATTGATATCTGATGCCATGACATAAATGCCTTTTTATTGGTTGACTACTGTCACATAAGCACGACAACCTTTTTTTTCCTTTGATTTCATTTTTCTTACATTGCAATTGTGCCATTCAGCATTTTGAAAAAGGAATGTGTTTGCACAAACAATATCTTGCATAATCAATAAGATTATGTACTAATTAAAATGTATTAATTATTGACTTACATGTGTGTTCCTGTAGCTCAGTTGGTAGCGCACTGCATTAGCAACGCAAAGGTTGTGGGTTCGAATCCCAGGGAGCACATGTACTTACAAAATGTATAACCTGAATGAACTGTAAGTTGCTTTGGATAAAAGCGTCTGCCAAATGTATACATGTCTTTTATTTTAACTGTTCATTTTAATGTTTGTAGGCTAAGCAGTAATTGCTATTACTATGTTGTGTCTGTGTTTGTATATGTTTGTCTTTATATAGACAGAATTAATGTAATTCCTTGCTTGTTTAACAGGTATTGGATATTCAGCGATTCAGGGCAAATGTTTGCAGATGTTTGTAGTTTTCATTAGACATACTGTAATATGATCTTTAATCTCCTTTATGGGTTTCTGATATTTTTATGACCAAGTAAACATTTATCTTACACTCTAAAAATAATGCGTTGCTTTAATCCGTATTGGGTCAAATATGGACAAACCCAACCGCTGGGTTAAATTAATCTATATAAAATTATAATTTCAGGAGTTAATATCTAAGACACAAACTGAAACAAAGATCTCTATCAAATATCCTCTATGAAGAAATAAAACTTTCCTCTGGGTACTCAACAAAATTAACTGCTAGACGTGCACATTTAAAATATAGTCTTTATTTTTTATTTAAATGAAAAATAACCATTTGAATTTCCAAGATGACAACTGGATGTCATTCACAGAATTAGTTATAAAACACATAAAAGTATACAATGATATGCTGCGTAGTCAGCAGTATGCATAACAGTATATAAAAAAACAGGAAAAGCCCTTCAATGTCTCTCCCCAAATACTGTTTGTATAGTACATACAAGAAACTGTCAAGCCATTTCATGTTTTTTTTTTGGAAGTACAGTGAATCAAACCCACCACCCATGAGTCACTGGACTTTGATTTTGTGATGATTTTGTAAGGTCCTGTGCCACCAAAATATCTGCTGCCTCTGATTAACTGACCCTATGGAGGGCGTCACTCCTACAAATACACAACATGAGCTGCCTGCAACATGCTAATTTTCTCAGTTACGATAAACAAATTAGCAACTAGATATGTATTAGGGCTGAGCGATATGGCTGAAAACTGTATCACGATATCAGTGTTTCATATCGGTCGATATCGATAATTATTGATATTTTTTATGACCCAATTAAAATAAGGACCAGGAGAAAAATATATTACATTTAAACGTTTTAATTTTAAACTTAACCTTCCTCTGATTTAGGGCTGCAACAACGAATCGATTAAATCGATTACTAAAAGAGTTGGCGACGAACTTCATAATCGATTCGGTGTGTCGCTCGACGCGGAGACATTTGATTATTAAAACAACGTTTAGTTGAGGCGGAGCACTCCGTCTCTCTCGCGCACTGACGCTAGCAGAGTTCAGCGCCTCATAGACAGAGCGGAGCACAAATAATAAAACAAA
>JAZGTJ010013234.1:0-11819 GCA_036877575.1 Botia almorhae
CTCTCTCTCTGTCTCTAGTTAGAAATATTTTTTAATGTATCTGCTAGCAAGTAGTAGACATGCATTAATTACAGAAAAATTGTGCTTTCTAGGTGGATTCATGTGATTTTGTTGTATTACAAAAAATATCCCTGTTAGTATTAATTAAATCAACCCCTGAGACAAAAAGATGGTCAAAAGTTGCTCTGGTGATTTTGATATTGATTTGGTCCTATTTAGAAGAAGCCATTAAATAATGTATGTGCTTGTAACCTCCCACTTCTGTGTATAACCCACCGCCCCTCCAGCCCATTAACTGATGCTGAAAGCACTAGCGCCTCGTAGACCTTGGCCTGCCTCTGTGGTCCTTGGGCTTTCATTTAATTGAATTATCTCATAATGAAATCTCCTGTAATGAGATTAATTTTAATTATTCATCAGGAGCTGATTTGAGTGAGAGACAGTGTTAATAATTGATTGACCTGCTAAACATTTTTCAATTCATCCCCATGCATTTGTGGAAAGTAGAATATATTAAAGAGACAACACCTGACATTGTCGAGGGTCCGAGATGATTGGTGCAGGTACCCTCAGGGTCAAACTGAGACAGGATTGGTCAACTGACAAGCTGTAGAACCAAAACTGTGTTCGTTTGTATGTGTGACAGCTACAGCGATGCTTTGAGTTAGGCTTTGTTTTTGTAAGGTGGCATGGCTGAGTAATCTTTAATTCAGTGTTTATCATTTGGTGTTGCCATCCATCCGTTTGAGCGAGCCATCTTTATTCTTTCATGAAAAACAAAAAAAATGTTTACTGAACCTCTTTTCGACACCCCATCTAAAAAACGAGAAAAGTTTGTGTTTATATCTCCGCATTGTGTTGTTTACGGTATGTCATAAATATGCTGCTTTGTGCCGATCGTGTTACTCCGTGCAGCAGAGAGCTTTAACTAGTTGGCATTGCCACCAGTTGGGCGTGTTCCTGTAGCTTGACAGATTGCGCCATGGTAACCTAATCTTGTATTTCAAATTCTGTTCTCCTAGAGGGACAAAAATAAGAAACAACATTTGCGCTCTTCTGCCTAATCAGCCCTTTATGTATTAGAGATTGTGTCTGTACAGCTGTGGACGAAAATGTTGACTGCATAGCAGGCTGCTTCCTTGTATTAGAGCTTTTCAATATCTGATCAATTATTCAGGCCCAGAGCAGCCGTTCTGTGGGACCGAATTTCAACTAGCTTGTAATTTTGTAAATAGCATAGTCATCATGTGATGGGTCGTTCCTCATGGCGGTAAATGCAGAGGAACCTCAGGAGACAGGGCTGAATTCATTACAGTTATTTAAGATTATATTATTATTTCAGTAATATTTCAATATGCAATACATTCTCAATTGCAATTCAGTTTAACTAGATGCTAAATGCTAAAACGGTGCTGCACTGTATAAATACAGTAATTATTATTCTTTATAATATATATTCTTTATTTTTTACAGTTTAAGCATTTTTTTATTTGGCTTATTGTCATTACTGTGTTATTTGGGCGGCACAATTAGCATCATACCCTTATTACCCATAGAAACCAGAAACAGTGTTTCATCAACTGATCATTGATATATTTGTATTATTATAATATCCAAAAACATGTTTTCTATTTTAAAGGGCTGATTTAGCATACAAAAAATATATCGGTGTGCCCAATTCACTCACAATAAATTCCCCCTACAGAACAGGATGGGTGAGATGTCACTTAGTTAGTTTTGCTCGTTTACGTAACTATGAAATGTCAGGAATTAACGCAGTTCTATTTGAAAGGCATGCAGAACGAGGTTGTATTAGCGCACAGGTATGGTCAAGGAACAGCCTAAAATATCATTAACAGCTCAAATAGAACGTCATGAATCCTCTTTATCTTTCAAAGTCTGTTTTTCCCAAACTTAACATGGGCCTTACCTCAACTAATCCACTATTCTGATATGCTTTTAAACACAGAAATGACAGCTGTTTGTGCGGCGTATCTATTAAAATTAAAGCTGCATGTCATTTCCATTCTTCTAGAGAGTCTAAGCCAGGTGTGACCAAGAGAGAACAATTTCAGCCCTGGTAAATGATCAAACCCACAATTACCCTGAATGTCCCTCTGGTAGCTTTCTTTCAAGCAAATGGCTCCTCTAATTGGCCTGACCAGTTCTACCTGTTTCACATCCAAATCCTGGGCTGTTCTTTCGCATTGTATCCATGGCAACAGGAAGTTTTTGTAACCTATAAAAAGTTGCGAGTCATGTAACCGAGACCTGGCAGGGAGTGTTACCATGGTACGCTTCTCTATTTATAGGTCAATCTAGCTCTGAGAACTGTGACACTTTGGTTCGTTTGTTAAAAAAACTGTTTTTGCACTGTTTTGTTGTTAAGGATTAGACAATGCTAATGCAAGACAGAATTAAAACATTGCACACAGATTAAAATGACACAGCCTATTAACCCTGTACTGGTCTGTTTTTTATTAAATATGAAATTATGACAAATCAATTTTGTCCATATGCCTTGAACGTCATTTTAGGTGGAAGCGCGCGTACGGTGCTGTTAGCAATTCTGCATCATATGCTAACCATCTGAGCGCAAAGTTAGTCATCCTTTTCTTAGTTTATCTAAATTTATGAAAGCCAAACACTGTGCATGCAGACAGCCTGCTGATGTTATTGGATGCAGAGGTTTTTATATCCCTGTCTGTAGACATTCAACTGGTCGGGGCATTATGAATATTCTCATTTTCTTTTCCTGCATTTTTTTTCTCCACAAAATGAAAAGTGTGACTCAACGTCTCCTATAAACATTTTACTCACAATAAATCAAATGAAGAGCAGCAGTGATTCTATGAGCCCAAACCCCATTTTTTGGTGTATTGTAATGGAACTTTTGAATGGTTTTGATCACAATGGTGTTGTAGTACCAGGTTTTAGGTACCTTAGTTTTTTGGTCTTAGAAGCACATTTCACTCAGTTAGGAAATGTCCTAAATAATGCATTACTTATAATGGCTGTCACTTGCCCTGATAACTGTTTCCTACCAGCTATTTCATTTGGATCTATTTTCATTGGCTGTCAATCAGGCTACAGTAGGCAGTATTCAGCGAAAGGTCAAAAGGTCCTGTAAAGAGTACGTGTCATCAGGTGAACTTCAAATACTGTTTGGAAACAACTTTTTTCTCGGCGTATCCATTACTAGGAATCCACCCTGCACATCCCATTCAGATGCTGTGATCTGATACACCCCAATGAAGTCATGGAGCAAGTACACTGCAGTACATGAAGCGGAGCAATAAAAACCCCTTTCCCTGTGGCTTAGGCACACAGAAATAAATCTAACATGATCGTGTGTTTGTAAAGACCTTTTTGATAGATATACATCTGGACAATGAAAGCAACCTCTTTGCTATAGAAGCTTTACTTTTAAGTTTGTTACACCTCAGAGTATGTCAGCTAGTGTTGGGGTGGGATTTCAGCCATTTTGTCAGTTATCAGGGGGCCTGCATATATAAAACCTGGTTCAACATATTTTTGGGTTCAAAGATTATTGGCCCGAAATCCCACAAGGCAATTTCCATTTCCTTTTGGAGGAAATCACCTTTCGAGTACTGCTGCAGCGATGTGGAACATGTAAAGAGGAAACAAACACAGAAAATTGGCCCCTTCGTTCCAGATCTTTCAAAAAAGTGGGACTTTGTCTCAGCAGTATTTTGATGCACATTTGGTGCACTTGCCCTTGAAATGTCTGCTGCGAATACTTGCGGTGATGGTTTTTTATTCCAAGTAAAGGCAGCTGTCTTTGTGAGTTTTGCCGATTAAGAAGACAAGACCCAGAACTGTGTACAGAGTCACGGAGAGTTAGGCTACATTGGCCACATGCAATTAGCATGTGTTTCAACTCTCTCATGCAAAGTCCTAAAGTGTTATTAACCTTTGGTTATTTTTGAACTTCTGCTTATGCTTCAAGTCACCTTCTATGATGCCAGCATGATGGGAGGCAAATACTGGCCAGGCAGGCTGCTAATAGTTTACACACTTCAAGGGCCGCCTCAGCATCTTCCCTGTCCTATAAAATAAATGACGTTCCATATCCAGACACTCCAAATGTTGTTTTAAAAGCATATGCCTAAGGAGGAAGAGGCAGAGACGTTCAGCTGTTAACGTCTAACCTAGAGTTGAAAATGATCTGTTATATCTGACCATTATTTATGTGTGAGCTCAGAGTGATTTAATTATACTTCCCAAATAGCATCATGAAAAGCAAGTGTGGAAATATTTGTTTAAAAATTCTGGAAAAACGAATTTTAAAATCTTATTTTGTTGAGTTTTGTTGCTGTGTCTATTAGCTAGTGTACTACTAAAACTTTTACCAGATATAAATATTTGCAGCTGATAGTTTAACTATTTGACAAAAAAAATTCAGTCCAATCAAAATATACTAAAATAAGAATATCTCTCTGCCTAAGATAAAAAACAACACCCAGCATTTGTTTATGCTGACAGAGAGCTTATTGTTTTCCACAATAGGCCTTTCTTGGTTTCACAATGTCTGCATTGGTTTAACCTATGATGTATACATATCAATGAGGCTGCACTTTTCGAAGCTCTGATATCATTTAGCACATTTGCACTACCCGCTGAGACAAACACAGATCCAGTTCTCTCGTACACAGAGATGCAGTCGTATGCCCCTTTTTGCATTCCTTCCATATGCCTGCCCCTTTCCCCGGAACTGCCCACTGCACTGTACAGCCTGGCTGTGTTCCAATCAAAGTGGCTTTCATCTGGCCAATTTAAACAGACAACCCCAACCAGACATTTGCCTAATGTGTTTTTGTTATGTGGGCTCCTCGCTTCACAAATGTCAGCCGGCTGGAAGGAAGCAGTGGCCCTAACCTCTGTAGTTTCAGGACTCTTCCCCCACTGGGAGTTCTGCTGGGCTGAAACTAATCCCTCTGCCTGAGAGCCAGAGTGTCCTCTCCACAGGGGAGAGCCCATTCCAGGGGCCGGGGAGCGGCGGTGTGGCTGCGGCACTCTGCTGACCTGGACCCAACTGGGGGATGCAGCTGTGAAGTTTGGGAATGCCACGTTTCCGACCATGTCCAGTGAGGCAGTCAGTCAGTTGGGGCTGCGCTGACAAATGTTCCCGTGGACTCACTGCGTGGTTGCGCCAAGTCATGGAAAGTGGACCTGAAAATTTATTACGAAACATATTGGTATTTTAGGGCGCAGCTGATTTAAATTTAGTGGAGTCCAACGGCCTTTCTCATACAGGAATTCAAGATTCCAGTTATGCTATACCCGGAGCTAAGGAGTTTAAAAGGTTCCTTTACTGGAAAATAAATAAATCAATTATTCACTTTTATGCCTGCTCTATGCTCGATATGTATTTTAGGGTAATCAACAGGTTAACTGAATTCACAGCCTATAAAGACTATAAAGACTTTAGGCTTACTGTGTTACGCAGTACATTGCCATACCTATGGCTTGCTATATTGGTTTATTATAACAAGATTTTTGCATATACATACAGTAAATGTGTGTCTGTATTAAAGGTGGGAATCACCAGGGAGTTATTGATGTTGTTATGAAAAATGGACCATAATACAATAACATTGTGAGTTTTTTTGTTCTCTGGTCCATATTTAACAGTTTCAGGAGCCTATGTTGAACATTGTCCTTCACATGATGCCACTCTTTTGGTTGCGTAGACAACAGCTTGATTTCTACTCTGAGGCATAATGGGGTTTTGACAACACCTGCAGATCATTTGGCAGTTTAGTTTGTCAACATCAGCACAGCCAAAACGGTGGAAATACACCCAGTATGTTGTAGCTGAATAAATGGGCAAACATTTTTTTAATGCATTGTCTAGAATGTGCTTTTGATTGAATAAATAAACAGAGGAAATCAAGGACAACCCTTAACATTTTTGTAAACAACAGCCACTGGCCCCAGTATACTTTTAAATAAACACCAGTAGGGAGTTTGTCCTGCATATTACCAACATCCTCTGTGATGTCTCATGCTAAGTAATAGGTCCCTCTAGTTTGCCTGTTTTGCTGTTTTTTCACAGTCCTGGAGAGTGATAAACTGTTTTCTTGGAGATCAGAGGAGCACAAAGCTCAAAGCTCAGACTTCCAGTGTGCTTTTTATGCGGCTCTAATTCTGTTGGTCTTCTGTTGGCCTTCCTTGATTAATTCCATTGTATAACATATTGTGGGAAATTTTGATCCCATTGATATCTCTGATTTTTGATTTCAGTTTTTTGGAACTGACTACTATGAGACATTGTTAAGATCTCTGGTAATACTCTGGAGGAGGCATGTGGAACTACTAGAGTGAAAACACAGTCTCCATTTGCTTTTTATTTAATCTCATTGTCGTTTAGAAAAAAATGATTAAGATTCATTTCTTTCCTTTAAAAAGACTGATTTGCTAATAGTCGACATTTTTGCCTAAATTATAGATTCTAGATGTGAAAAACATCAATGTATTTTAAAATTCATACACATGAGTTTGCAAAAGAAAAAAATTTAACTCGCTTAATATGAAACATATGTGTCATCTTTTGAAAATCTCTCCTGTTTGTCTTGCTCGTGATTGCAAATTTTGAATTATTCAGCGTCCTTTTGAGGTTAACCGGCTGAATTATTCAGATGAGGAAAAAATCCAGTTGTATTTCTAAGCAATAAGTATGAACATTCCTTCATCAGTCATACCATGCGAGACAGACAAACCTGAAAAACACGTTTGTTTATAGAGAAATGGGGCTTCACGGCAGTTTTCATTCACCACTTGAAAGCACTTCGTTTGCTACTAATTTACCTTGGGGGGCTTTAAAATGATCTGTCCGTGCTGTCGAAATCTTTATTGTGGTAGCAACCTGTCATCATCATCAAAGATTGCCCTGGAGTCAAATCAAGACAGTATCTGAATAGTGGGCATGGTGCTCTTCTGCGCGGATCTGATTGGCTTTCCTCTCTTCCCATGAAATTAAGCACTGCAGGTTGGATCAGCAAAGTGAGTTTTGGAGATTGATGTTGCAGCCTGTGAGATCAGACAGGAGGAGAGAAAACACCCACTGATGAGGCCGTGTAATCCATAAACCTTCTTGTACGTTGTGTTAGAATTTAGCTTTGCCCATTACTTATGAATGCAACAGTGCAGGATTGAGTTTTTTAGATTACGAATTAGAATCCTTTTTATTTCTCATACCTAGGCCCCATATGGAACAGATTTTGATACTGTACGGAAAATACGCGAGGAATTTGTCTTGATGCGAGACGCTCTAATGCACTGTGATACTGCGGCGCTCGGTAACACGGGATCTGCAAATAGCCCACAATGCATCACAAAGCGCTATAGCCTCCAGAACTGAGGTGCTAAAATCTATCACGTTATACACATAATAGACAGTGTTTGATACAGTGCAACTCGATTATATAGGACAAATTATACATAACACATGACATCATACATACAATTAATGCTGATTGCCTCAAGAAATCATATATTATTATGCAGATATTTACATATAATCAGACCCTTAAATGTACCAATAACCAAATGTATTGAGATTTTGTCCAAATTCTATCAGTTATTTCAGGTGATAGTACATCAATAAATTTACCATAACCAAGTTACCGTAGAATTTTTTCAGTAAGGCACCATCAGTGTACTGTAAATAACTAACGTATAATAACTATAGACACAATCATGTTGATTTTACTTAAGGTGTTGTTAGGTGCATCTGTGTGAGTTTATTGCTTGTTTCTAGTTCAGTTTTCTCCCATTTCACCCTGTTGTCTTTCTTTTGTAGTCAAGAATGAAGTCTGTCACTCAAGGGAGTTATTTGTATTGTGGTTATTCACAGCAGAAAATATAAGGAGTCTTCCAAAGAAGGAAGAAAATATCTAATATCAACTGTTCAGCTGCTTGAATAAAGGTACCATTCAACGCCTCCTATTGGCTCCTATACGAGCAGCGTTTAAAGGCCCAGAAACTGTTTTGTTCTCTGTTAACTCTGTTGATAGAAAAATACCACCTTGTATATATATACATATATACATATAGGAGTCGTATAGGAGACGTTGAATGGTAAAGTTGTTATTATTTAGACAATGACCGTTCATGAGTTCATGTTTCATATCTTGGGGGTGGGGGCTTTAGAGTGCTATTACATCTAAAGGCAGATAAAGGAACTAAAACACCCCAAAATGTGACAGTATGTAAATGCTTTGGTTGTAGTATGCAAACAAAACACGTACGACATATACACTTAAAAAAATACCTTTGTTTTTTTATTGGCACCATGTGGTCTCTGATCACAAAACAATCTGTTTATCTTTTATTAGGATTGTCTCACTTGCTTTCCATAGCTTTCTCATAGCTTTCCCTACGCTGACCTTGTCCATAGTTAGCAGTATAACTATATGCCTGTCAAAAATCCTGCTATACAATAACAGAAAAGCATTCCATCAGGGCATCCATTTATTGTTTTTCACTTGAATTACTTTAGTGAGTAATGAGTAGCTCAACTCCAGGCAGTTGGTTTCAGTGGCTCAGCTGTGGGCAGTGCATGAATCATGGCATAATTATGCATTTGTGACATAATTTCTTGATAACCCCTGTGCAATGCAGGACAGGGTAGATTCACTGCGTCTACATTTCAAGCAGGCATCTCTGCAGCCTCCCAGTAAGACTGCAGGGTCCCATCAAGATAATCCTTAATAAAGAACGGCTTCACTTTTAATCTCACCCACTTCTCGTATTTCTGGCTTGATATAGTTTTTGGCAAGTAATGTTTTAGCACTGATGTCAGTCTAGCACTATCAATACATCTTTGTTAGGTCCTCCATAGGCACATGTATGCATGTGTGCATTTCAAAAAAATGAATATGTAAACTTTCTGTGTTGCACTTTTAGTACTCAATATATTCATAATACTTAGAAAGCTTATTTATTTTCACGGAAATTTCAATTCAGTTCTGTTTGAATTGAATTGTTGTTTTTGAGCATTCACTCTTTTTAATGAGTAAATACATCTTTCAGAATTTTAATCTCAGTCTTATTAAATATTGTGAGGAACGTTTTACCTGATACTGTATTGTGCTATTTATAGTTACACGGTACAGTAATATACTTTAAAGAATCTCTTTGAAGTTTTTACTTGAGGGAAAATAAAAGTGTTGCTTCAGAGACCTGAACAACTTGGGGTAATTATGCCGTGCAATTTTAAAATAACTGCAAAATTACATTGAAAGTTAATTTTATATGATAGAGAGAGAGGGATCTAACTCGATTGGTGTATACACCCCTCAGCTATGACGAGTAGTTACTTGAGATGCTCACTGCATTTATTACTCTATTGAGTTATCAAGACCCTTTTCAAAATGCAATATATTTAATTTTCTAAAGCTGAAATGTGAAACGGTGGGTTTTACGTGTAGGCACATCTGTAGAATAAACGGCTGTACATTTGCATGTCAACTGCTTTAGTAACACAGCACATCTAGGTGGGGAGAAGTCAAGCTCGGGTCTATTTATACTGAGAAGTGAAACAGCAATGACTGTTTGCTCATAGCCCTGCTGTCCCATATATGTGCTGAGTCTACTATGACACACTCGCCAAGAAGTGTTCATCTTTTTAGCCAATGTTTTTAGCCCATTTACCCCTGCTGTTATTCATTTGCAAGCTGCAGTATATGTACATATATAGATGTGTGTGTGTGTAGATGTGTGCATTTACATGTATATAAATGATATACAATGTTACTTTTTTTACCTGTTATTCTTTGAAAATTCTGCAAAGCTGCAGGTAAATGTAAAAAAAAAACTAGCATTGAGTTTAGATAAACACATTACATCCCCGTAGGTATGGCTGTCCTATAGAATGTGATAGATTGCATTCGGGAGTAATCCATTGTGAGAGCAGGTAAGGTAAACTTTGGAAACAAATGAAGTAATAAGCTGGAGCAGACAGACAGCAGTCATTACCTCACTAACAGCGGCGAGCGCTCTACTTGTTGATGGAGGGCTTCCACTATAACGCAGACAAGCTAGTTAGCTAGTTTGCTCCAATAAAATAAACTCCACCTTTTACAATGCGTGTTTACCTCATACATACCTACTGAGATCCTTTGTCAGCGAACAAACCAGAAGGAATCCAAGCCCCAAAAAAGAAATGGTTTGTGGGAGTGTAAAAAAAATGAAAATAGAAATGAATGGGAGAGGAAACAAAGCTTTGCCCCGGGGCTGTGTGTGTGTGTTGAGCCACGGGATCCAGCAGACTAGCAGAGATGCATGAAGGCTCTGCAGCTTCATTGTCTTAAGATTACTGATACAATCTAGCGAAGGGCTATATTGCTTAAAGCTGTGAGTGAATGACATATGGAAGACTGGTGTGAAGAGAACTCCCCTGTGCCTCCTCCAAACTAAAGCCTTCCTGTAAGAGAGAGGCGAGCAACTTTCTGTGCTTTCAAACGGCATGCTCCCTCCCTCTCTCTCGCTCTCTCACTCAACTGGCTCTCTCTCTCTTTTACTGTTTTTTCTCTTCCTCAGACACTAGCTGGTTACTGCCCGCAGCAGTAATCGGACGACTCTCGTTCTCACTCGGAGTCTGTCTCTTGAGATCCAGCACGGGGCTCCATGGCTTTTCACCCATAAAATGAAAAAGAAAAAGTCGTCTTTTATCCAGAATCTCTACAAGTCGACTCAGAGTGAAGTTTTTTAAAGACGTGTTTTCTCTGGAGCGGACAGACAGTCAACAAAACATTGCAAAAAGGAGGAATACAAGAAAAACAATATAAGGATTCTTCCATAATTGTAGTGAGTACTGTTTTGGTCTGTTTTTTCTGCTGTTTTTTTCTGTTTGCCACTTTTTTAGATTTTGGTGTTGTTTCATTTTTTTACTTTCTCTGTTAGTTGCACAGTTTGTACACTAGTGAATTTAGCTGTGTGGATGTTAACTGCCCACAATCAGAATACTGTTAAACTGAGACATTTTTAAAACACCTCCTGATATTTTTTCTTAAAATTGGTTCACAAGTTTTTTGAATGACAAAATAACAGGGTTTTTAACCCACTGACAAATTATCACAGGCACGCGACAAATTGGTTTTGTGACCTCGAACTAAATTGTAAGCATTTAAAAAAACATTGCTTCATCAAAGTGTGAAATTTAGTTAGAATCTTTGTTGTACTTATTATTTCGTAAAAGATTGAAAAATATTTCTTAAAACACTGTCAACAACAATTTCAAAAAAGAATCCAAAACCAATATTCATGTAGGGTCCTTTGACAGATTATTTGCAAAGCACATTCATCAAAGATTATCAAAAAAAACTGATGGCAATATTACATATAAAGAATTTAAGAACTTTTTTAAAATAACTGATATTTTACAGCATTTGCAGATCAGTTCATTTCTACAAATTTGATCTTCCTGTATTTTATTTAACATTTCCTGGTTAGGTGCACACAGTCTGTTTTAATGTTCAATTCAAAGCAATACATAAACCACAGCTTTATTATATTTAAAGTATTTTACATTGAAAGAAAGCCATCATGATGCTTTCATCGTTTGCCGCTCAAATTTAAATCCCTAGTGACTCTTTCTCACCTGAGAGCTCACACACCTGATTCAAAATTCACCATTTTCCCTCCCAATCGTTTTGATTCCTTAAAACAGGTGTCCTGTTTTAAGGAAGCAGTCCTTCTGCTCTGTAAGATACAATTTTCCATCCAGCTTGTAAAGTACAGCAGACTTGCCACAGAAGATCCTATTCAACTGGCAGAATACACAAAACCATTTC
>JAZGTJ010013235.1:0-15186 GCA_036877575.1 Botia almorhae
CTTTGGACTTGTTTATTTAGTTACGGTGTCGTGCTCCTCGTTTCTGCCCCGCAAACACTACCATAACCGTAACAGCGTCCAACAACAGAATTTGCTCTGGACAGGGTCACTACTACCCTGTCACTACCTGCTATATCATCTTTTATTCCAAAAAGGCAAAGACTAAATTCTTGTTCTTGACCCTAATACTTGGACTTTGAAATACTTTTTTGTCAGTATAGTTTTAGTGGTGAGAGACATATAGTGATTGATTGGAAACTTGAACCAGAGCTGTATCTCTGCCGACTTGTACACCAATGGATAATAATAATAATATAACATTCACTAGCTGTATCATTTGTATTTGGCTTTACCTGCTCAAATTTGGAAGCATCAGAAATTATAATAGTTTACAACTCCCCTGTTCATTTTAAAATGTTGAGATTGTATGTTAATGGCAATCCCAGTGCAGACCATATATCTAACATGCCAATTCCAATTCTGAAACACAGATCAGAGAACCAGCAAAATTATAACTCACCTGCTTTCCGAAAAGTTGCAACACATCTTCAGAGACTCTACAGAGAAAAAGAGCATGGGGGTAAAGAGAAAGAGTATGTGTGTACTTGCATCCAAAACATAGCGAGAAAACAGAAAGGGAGTCGGCTGGCCAGCGATTCAGAGAAAAGACATCACAGAGAGGAGAAGAGGGGAAAAAGGCCAATGTTAAGAGCAGTAATGTTTGTTTAGTCCCCATCAAAGCCAGAGGATTATTATTTTACCATGCTAAGGTTTAGCTTGCTGCAGATTCTGTCTCTTCAACTTATCTTTAACCATATCCTTACTGCCTGAGCCTCAATATCCAAATGAATAGAGACATCATCTTTAAATCGTAAAATACAATTTTCCTTGACAGTCCAGAACTAGTAGTATATACAAAGCCAATCAAACCTTTTTCAGAAGAAAGTCCTTTTTACTCATTTCTACACATTCTTGTTACAGAGAGAGGGTGATATCTGTAGGCTGACATATACAAAGACATTACCGGTGGTTTTGGTTAAAATTTGGTATGACATTACTTTGCTGGCATTCCCAATGCTTCAGATATCCTATGGTATATCAGTCTCATTCCAATTGTAAAAGTCACTGTAAAAGTAGTAAAAGTAAAGCTATTTCATAATGGAAACAGTACTCTTCTTTCCTACAGCCAACCTGGAGAACTAATCATCTGTCACAGAGACAAAAACTGTACATGAGTGTGTGTGTGTGTGTGTGTGTGTGTGGCAATGGGGTTAAAAGTGACCTCAGCTTGCGTTGTGACCCCCATCTGGGTGGGGGATAACCACAAGGTTGTTAGGAGATCACAACCCCTACAAAACCATGCTCCTTTAACTCTCTCTTCTCTCCATCTTATGAACTTCAATACCACACCTTTTGTGCATATAAAATTATGAATCTGCTAATGCAGTCATATGCAATTTCTGAAACGGAGTTATTTAAAAAAAGCCAATGTGGTTTATTACACCATTTACACGTGAAATATACAATACGTTTTTTTCTGGGTTGAGTCAGAGTGGTCTGGAACACTTTTTAAGAATGTTCTGTCGGAAACATTAGAACATGAAATTGGCACATTCCATGGCCATTCTGTCCCTGATTATATATATATCATCTCCGTTATGTGTACACACACACACACACACACACCATACTACAAACCTAGTTGAGACTGTCAATGTGTTAATCACCTAAGAATGCGCAAACACACTCACTTTGTTTTATATACGGCTAAATAAAATGACCATAAGCTGACCCTATCTATCCCTTACGGAGTTTCAGATGATAAAACATAATTTACTTTCATAAGAATTTTCAGCACCAAAACATGATTATAATTATAATTAAGTATGCATACACACAGTCTAAAGACCCACTGTTGTAGGGATCTCCCTAAACCCCCAAATTATTAACAGTAGTAGTAATGATCCATCCAATAGTAATGATATAGTAGTAATGATAGTCTGTGCCAACCCACTTGTAATTGCATTTTTAAGACAAAGTTATTTCTGAAATATGGCTCTAGGAAGACCTAAGTTATAACTCCTGTAAGTTGCAACTCTAATTAGTAATTAGCAGGTCGTTTGTGCCTCATGGAAAACAGCCAGAGGAGGAGGAAAGTTAAGATGGGCTCAGACTAAAGGAATTTTAAAATCCTGACTGATTATGAAATCTGGCTGCAGCACACACATAGGCAGAAGAAAGATTTTCTTCTCTAAAAGCATGCTAATACTTTTAGATTTAAAAATTGTGGTGCATCACACACTACAAGATATTAAGATTATCATGCCAGAGGGAGCACTGAAACCGTATTGTAATTGTTACGATTTTTAGGGGTGATCCTCCGGAGTCTGAATACACATAATAATCAAAAAAGTTGATAAAAATTTTGATTAAAACTTTTTAAAATTAAAAGTTGATAAAAATTTTCATTTTTGTGTCGCAATGCCAAAACATTAGAAGTGGGCGGGGCTACACTTTGTTTCAGCTGTATACCAAACTTGGTACAAATATGTCCAACCCTGATATGTGGTCATGTAAAAAAATCATGCGAATGACAACTTGATGTGGAAATGTGAAAAAAAACACAAAAATGACCATAGCTATTACAAAGTTAGCTAATTGACTGGAAAATAGGCATCCAGTGTCTTTTTCCAAGGTGTCATGACTGTTTGAGGACATTGCATTATCTTGAAAAACATGGCTGCCATTGGCCAGTGAAGTTTGAGCACCTGTTCTACAAGGTTAAGGAAGGCCAGTTGTAACAAAACTCATAGGGCATGTTTGACTCATGACCCCAGTGGTCTGTGATATTTTCAGCCACGAGGGGGTGCTGTCTTGATTTTCAGATGGGTGAACGATTACATATCATACCACAGTGGACAAACATACAGGATATTATAGGTTAAACCTAATTCTGAAAAACTTTGCCTCTAGAACAACTGCTTTTAATTAAGTCTGTCTTTAAATATTTGAGATTATTTAAAAGTCATACTTTTAAAAACTAGTCCTAGATTTTACACTTAACCTTAATAAAATCAGTGCAGTACTATTCTCTGGACACTCTCGGTCAATAATTATAAAACAACAAGTGGCTTATACTGTTGGAATCCTTGGCTCAAGATGAACAAAACATATATTCCATTCCATTTCTGCCATTAAAAGTTTTTGCATAACCTTTGAAATGGGCATGGCCACTTTTTGGTTACGTGGCTATACTGAAATATGGTTACTAAACTTAATACACATATGTAGCAATCTCATCTGTGGTCACATAAAAAAAATGCAGCAATTGGTACTTGATGGCGCTACATAAATAAAAATGACTATAACAAATCCAAAGTTAGCTCAATCGACTAGAAAATTGACATGCAGTGTCCTTGTCCAAGGTGTCAAGGCAAGGCATTTGAGTCTGAGCCTGGCTTAAGGAGAATCTTGACAGATTTTAATAAATAAAAATAATAATAAAATGAATAAGCCATCTCAGCATTAGAACATGTTGATGGACTTATTTGATCGGGATGTCAGTGGGCTGGCAACTTCCTAGCCACACCCTAGCAACCATTTAAAACACCCTAGCAACCTCATAACATCATGAATAAGCCATATTTTGAATATCTAACAGGCTAAATCATGTTAGCATCATGCATAATCATGTTAGCATCATGTTAAAACTATAATGTAACTATAATAAATGTTAACATTTTGAAATATCCTGGCTCAAGTTTTGCCACAGCAAGCACAACTCACATTAAGTTATTATTAATGTTTACATTTACTGGGTAGTGTGATAACATCTTTCTACACTCACCCAGTACCTTTTAAACTGAGGTGATTTCTTCTCTGCTCTTGTTTTTGAAGGAACGGTTATGATATTTTTTTACACACATGTAAAACATGCAGTTCACTCCTCAATGACTCGTTCCCTTATCAACACTGTCTAAAGGACTAAAGGATGTAAAACTAACCAGTTTCATGACCACTATTTCATTAAGGTCTGTCATTCACCTCTGTCTCTCATTGACGATTGTGTACTATACTGATGCTATCATTCCGATTTAAAATCCTAAATATCAAACATGTTTGATATGATCGGAGCAGCCCCGTTTTTTCTCATAGCAGATTGGAAAGTGTAAGATTTGATTATCAAACACCTCACGTTACAAGATAATGTGACCCGATCTAGAGAAAAATCTGGGTAAAATCTTGGACGAACATCGAACCCGATCAAGATCCTGGACACAATTTTTTTTCTAAGATTCTTGGGGGAATAAAATCTGGGTAAAATCAGCTTGAGAATCCTGTGATCTGAGCCCAGCTTTAGAGAACAAAAATATTGTGTGATTTATGCTCATGTGCTTTGTTGAGACTTTCCATAAACATCTTTAAACCAGCTTTAAACCTCAGTAAAATGCTTTAAAACAGCTTTAAAAAGGTAATCCAAGAAATGTAGTTGCTTATTGGTATTGTTGAGTATTTTGAAAACAGTGAGTTCGGTTGTTTTCTTTTTGCCTTTGAAATAAATTAAACTCAGTACCAAATTGCTCTGCTTTTACACACAGGCTAATAAATAAATAATAAAAACATTATAACATTATAATAATGACAAAATAACAAAAATATGAAATAAATAGTTATTGTATTATTATTTCAATATAGGGTCTTTTTGATGAACATTTTGGACAAAATCATACAGCACATTACAGCTGATATAGTACCAAATAAACCAAATAACTTGAAGCACTAAAAACTCTTTTGTTATTTGTCATTCAACATTTATATACTTTTTTAGGTGATTTACTACAGGGACAAATCCACAGGAGCTATATGAAGCCAGTGGCTTTAAGTTTTCAAAAGTTTTAAAATGTCCCAAAAATCATTTTCGTCTTCAGTTAATGAAACAGGTAATGCAACCTCAAGTTCACCAATGGTTGAGTCATGCTGGTAATTTACCACAAAATTACCCAAATTACTTTCCGGTGTTGTGTCAAAATGTACAACCTTGCCAAAATCTGTTATCTCTCTGTTTCCCCTTTTGGTTAGGGTTAGGATTAGGGTTGGGGTAAAGGTAGCTTCTGGGGGGAACCTAACTAGCCTAAGGGGAAACAAAGGTCACATATTTTGGCACAATATTCATAATTTGCTATATGCATAGAATGTTCTTAAAAACTTTGGCAATAATATAAGCCAGCAGGGAAATCTGGTGAATCGTCACTTGATGATGTGGAGGTATCTTCATTTTTCTGGGGTAACTTTAACAGCATCAACAGTGAAACACTTATAATCAGAATATAGTCAGTTAAATAGACAGGCCTAGCATTAATTTAGTTGTTAAAATATAAAAAGACAAGAAAAAAGAGGTGTGAAAGGGACTAATGTTTTGCCATAAAACCTCATCGTTTACACTTTTTGGCAGAATGGCTCACTCATAATTGTCTACAATTGTATATAAAGAGAAGAGAAAGTAGACAGCAATAACACACATCATCTTTAAATGAGATTTTTAAATAAAAAGTTGTATGTAAAATATTTTGGTAAAGTATTCTGTAAATTATCCAATAACACAACAATTTTTTAAGGCAAAATAATCACATTTTCATGGCAGTCTGAGCATTAGCCTTTTTTAGCACCAGATATACATACACAGGATACAGTATTGTCCCTTCTTTACCACTATTTCTGCACATCTGTAGCCACCAGTGTTCCATACCCATTCATTGCTTTGAGGCTGAGTTGGTCATCTATGGCCAGGGGTTGGTTTTCAATTTTACAGCCATTTCTTAAGGCAAACATCTGACTGATCTCCACAAAGGTTTTATTCTTTGTTTCAGGGATAATGAAGTACACATAGAGTGCCACACCCACACAAACACCACAGAACACCAGATAACAGAAGGCACCAGCTGACATCTGTAAATACATTGCACAATAGTCCTTTAACTAACTTTCCACGAAAAAAAAATATGGTGAATAAATAAATGGAATAATCATCTTATTCGTATGTCATTGCACACACACACACATGTATGTTTTTAGCTAGTTCCTTGAGTAACAGTCTTACCTGTAGGAATGGAAAAACAAATCCTACAGTGAAGTTTGATATCCAGTTGAGAAATCCTCCTACTATGTATGCCGAAGGTCGATGAGATTGTTTAAAAAGCTCTCCTGTCATAAGGAATGGGACACCAGCTGCACAGAACAAAAACATTTCAACAGTAAATTCATCATGCTAAAAAGATTTACGTTTCTCCAACCAACGAAACACAATGTAGCATTTAAATGGAAATTAAGTTAGGTGGGAATTACTTTACATTCACATATATCACATATATTACATTCTACACCCCTGTAATGTTATTTTGAATCAGTGAATCAGTGAACTACATAAAAATAAATAAAAATGACCATATACACTGTGCAAAAGTCTTACGCAACCACTAGATTTGTTGTTTAAGCAAAGTTTTAATGACCGTACAGAGGTCTCCTTTTTATTAAGGTACAAACACAGACAATACAAGAAATATGTACAAAACATTAAAAAAACTATTTTCAGAACAGTCAGTATTAAGTTGACCTCCCTCAGCACTATGCACATCTTGAGGAGACTGTCCTAATTTTATTACATTAAAATTAAAATTCCATTTTGGTTTAAAAGAGCCAAGTTCCTGCTATTTTCTGTTTTTAAATACTGCATACAACTTTCCTGTATTTTATGTTTGTATTCCAATTTAAGGACTGGTAAGGTGTAAGTTAGTTGAAATAGCAGAGAAAAGCAGAGACTTGCACATATAGAAATGTAATATTTATTAAACATTTATAAAACATGTACAATTGTATTATAAAACTACATGTAAATCAATTACTCTGCAGAAGTCCACACAGATTTATAAAAAAATGTATCTTTCTTTTAGATGATAATTTAATATTCAGTGTGAGTATATCAGTGCTACTGTATTGTGGCTCATTGGTCTAAAATCTAGTCTGAAACTATTAATCAAGGTAAACTTACACAAATGAGCCCATTTGCAATTCTTTTTGTAGGTCACCTGATGTCATCATATGATTTTTGACTGACATTTGAAAAAGCTGGTGGTCGTTTTCGCCCCCTACTGGTCTGCAGTTTTGTTGTCCTTAATGTCTGCAGCTTGATCTTGTTCTTATGAACCACTGTCTTTGAAATTTTAAGGATGGAAGCAACCTGACACTTACTGTATTCCTCTGATAGTAAAGCTAAAACTGAATCCTTTTCCGCACTCAAAACTTTTCTTTTCAACTCTTTTGGCATGGTCAACAGTTCTATTTGATCCCACCTACTTTTGAGGTTCTACTCCAGATGGTGCTGTTGCAAGAGGATAGTGTTGACCACAACCATGTTTTCTATACTTTTCCTTGTTAAATAATATTTGGTTCAGGTGATCACTTACATTAACTTTATTAACCAGAATAAGATATGTCTGTGTTGGAATTCAACAGACACTGGAATGGAATGGCTGCCATAAATGCAGAGATGCTGATTTAAGAAAATATTGGAGTGCTCTCTTAATTTCTTTAGAGCTATATATATGTACATATATACATATACATATATGCATATACAAATCAAGCATCTCTTTAGAGACTCTTCTTCTCTTCATAGACTCAATAAGAAAGTAATAAGAGACAAAATGAGACATCCTCACCAGGCCCTATGCAGAACCCAGCAATAATTCCAACCACACAGGCCACACTGATGTAATGCATAAAGGACACATGAGCCTGGCAAAAGGAAAACATGAACAGGCATAAACAGACACACACAAATTAGTCTATAGCATACATCTTCAACAATACAAATCTTGGTCAATAAATAATTTCCAAGGAATTTGCAATTGCAATTTGCATACATTTTAGAAATGCAAACTCTGCAAAAAATCTTTTGTTAAATAAATAAAATAAATAGCACAGTGTAATTATGTTTACTGGTGACAAAACAAATAGGAAGTTTAGACCTACCTGTAACATAAGTGAAAAAGTAATTCCAGCACAGCAAATGCCCATGAAGCTGAAACCACCAATCATAAGGCGCCTCCTACCAACACGCTCAATAGTGAAGCACTGGAAGAGTCAGTTATTACTTGAAGATTTCATGGTCATGGAGAGAATGTCAAAAAAACATCTAACTACAGCTGTTAGATAGCACAGGTAAACATCATTTCTACTAACCTTATTATGAAAAATGCATACTGTGTATTAAAAATGAGAAACCATAGACAATATAAAAATGCAATATTCTATAACAGTGGTTATTAAACTTTTCAGACAAAGTACCACCTTTGATAAAAGTAGACATTCTAATTACTGTCTATTCACGACATAGAAAATCGCATGCACACCATAACACTAAGAGTACTGTTTAGTATAGTTATTTCATGGCTGCTGTCGTCTTTTGAATATATTACTTTCATTACTGATGTAGAATAGTTTTGATAAGTTGTAATTATTGCTTGTGAATGTTTGTGCTGTTGGTGTTATGCATGAGTCATAGTCTAATAATAAATATGCAATAATGATATTAAACTTGCACATATAGAAATTTAATATTCATTAAACATTTATAAAACATTTAAAATTGTATTATAAAACTACATGTAAATTAATTACTCTGCAGAAGTCCACACAGATTTATAAAAAATATGTATCTTTCTTTCAAATTATAATTTAAAATTCAGTGTGAGTATATCAGTGCTACTGTGTTGTGGCTCAATGGTCTGAAATCTAGTCTGAAGCTATTAATCAAGGTAAACTTACACCAATGAGCCCAGCGATGACTTCTATGGCTCCAGTGCCTACTGTTGTGTACTGGATCTGATGAGCAGGAATACCAGCATTCTCAAAGATCGCATTGGTGTAAAACCAGATCTAGATATAAAGTAGTAAAGTCAGTTAATGCAATTTTCACACACCTTAATCATCTTCATCATAATTAATGAATAAAAATCACACACCGCATCAATCCCAGACAGCTGCATTCCAGCATTGACCACAATGATGGTGATAAGTTGCCAACGCACAGATGTATCCTTGATAAGCTGTGATACTGACACAGTCTCCACTGATGTCAAAGTACGCTGCTCTTCCTGCATCTCCTCCACCTCAGCCTGGATATTACACTTAGCGCGGTACCACTTTAGTGCTGCCAGGGAAAAGCCATAGAACAGAATCAGAGCATCATAAATTCATAAAAACTATTAGACCATAAGAGTATTAGACCCTAAGATGTGTTGAACAAACAGGGAATCAAAACACCATAACACAACGGAATATGTTTAATCTCATTCATCTGGTCATTTTTTAGGATACAGATATGTGTTTATGTAGCTTACATGATACAGCATGCTGCTTGCAGTGCCAAGGTAACACATATAATTCCAGGGAACACAGATAATCATACAATATGTACCTTGCATGAATACATTGAAAGTTGCTTTGCATAAAAATGTCTGCCAAATGTAAATGTTTTATAAAGTAGCACTTCAACATAATCACATTAATCATAATAGTAAAATGTCAGCATTTAGCCTTTCATGTCATGATTGTTGTCCTCAACATCATCCTCTTGTGTTACACTTACATTTAGGCATTTGGCCGACGCTTTTATCCAAAGCGACTTACATTGCATTATACTACACATTGATAATATGCATTAATAATATGCATTAAGTGATCAAATCTGTCGTGTGATAGGCCTAGAGATGCACTAGAGAGGCACAGAGCCATTCAACCATAGTCCCAAAGTCAGGAATTTCAGAAGGACAGCAGCACCATCAGATAATCAGACTTAATGCAATGAAGCGAAAGGAAGCCTTTAGAAAAATACCATTTACTGTTACTTTTGTTTTGAAGGTTTTAAGTAGGCTTAAACTGTTTTTTCTTATCAGATATGATAAATGTAATGATTATTGTTATTTATATTTAGAGGAAATTAATTATTTAAGTCTTTACCTGTGATGGTGGCATGAATGTTCCTCTTCTCTATTAACAGGTATCTTGGACTCTCTGGAAACCATGGCAACAAGATGAGCTGTATAAATGTGGGCACCACGACCAGAGACAGGAACAGAGGCCAGTGCTCTTCCTGTGTGGAGGCACCGGATGTAATATAAAGATAATCATAACAAACAAGTGTGACAAGCCTATGATCTAAAAAGCCTAATCAAGTAAGTATTTAAGTAAGTATTTAAGTAAATCAGTAATGGATATGTTTAACATAGCTAAACAATTGTATTTGTAATACTCACAGAGCCAGCACCAGTGGAGCACTGAAGAGGGCCATTTGCATTAGCATCTATCTGCAGAGCTGCAAAGCAGCAGTTTCTGACCAGCAGCCTCAATGCAGAAGGTAAAATGAAGCTTTTGGGTCATGGGGTTGGGGTTGTTAGGGTTATTAACATGGCTGGGCTGGGGACTCGTCAGTTCAAAACACACTAAAAAACTAAGTGGTCCAATGCACGGTAAGTTAACTTTTACTCTGCCTCCGGCCTAAAACTGCTGCCCTGGTGCTGCTGTCCTTCTGAAATTCCTGACTTTGGGACTATGGTTGAATGGCTCTGTGCCTCTCTAGTGCATCTCTAGGCCTATCACACGACAGGTGTGATCACTTAATGCATATTATGTGTGTAATAATGTTGAGTAATGTGTAAAATTAACAGACAATGTCTTACAAAAAATTATTTGTTAATTTTATATTTGTTTACAGGCATTTCTATTAATCCTAAAACACAATGAAATGCAGTGCAAAACAAAAAAAAAACGGCTTAAACAAATAATAAAAAAATCAATGCAAAAAAATTCTTCATATTAATACAGTTATTTACAGTGGAGTTAATTTCTTAATCGGAGTTAAGTCTTCTTGACATAACCACAAGTCAAACTGACATTTCAAGCAAAATCTGACCCAGCAGCTCAAATTATAAATCATTATTATAAGCTGATTGTTGTGCATCAGGGTAATGTAAGGAGACTGTTACATATTTATAGGGACTGCAGCTTTAAAAACTAATCAAAATGCATAAAAAGTAAAAGCCCTTAACGAAAATGTGCTATTTTAGCCTAATATTTACACTAGAAAGACAATGCCCTTGGAAAATGTGAGGCCATTTCACGTTTAAAATCTCTTTTTATATTCGTCTTGATCTGAAGGGCTGTATCCCCCCTTTATTGTGCTGGTCCTGAATATTCATAAAAGATAAAAACAAGAATCTTTTTGGAAACAAGACCTACCTTGCCCAAGATTTCATGAAGCCCCAGAATCTGAGCAATAAACACTCCTGTACAGATGAAGATGCTGGGCATGAGTCCAAGAAACCCTCGAAGATTCTTTGGTGCAATTTCTCCAAGGTACATGGGCACAACACTAAGTGATATCCCTAAAACAGCATAATAGACATAGCACATTTCAATACATAGGTTAAATGCATCATAAGACATGTTACAGTTGTCCTACTAATAGCACTAGACATCCAATGAAAATACCATTTTAGATTTACTTAAGATTGGACAGTTTGATAATTTTTAATGAAAGAAAATGACATCTAATAGATAAGTTTATTAATTCTTAAGGGCAACATGGTTTGAAAGGAATTGTACCTGAATGTATTCCTGTAATAAAACGACCAATGATAAGCATTTCTGGGGATGCACATAAACGACTGAAGCCCATTAAACCTCCACCTATAAAAACTAGAACTGTGCTGTGCACCAGTGTTCCTTTCCTACAAAACATTTACACATAAAGCACGATAGCATCAGTAAACTGTTATAATGGAATTACTAATGAAAATACTAAAAAACAATTATTACTTAATTACTGTGATAAAGAGTATGTATCTTGTATGTATTTATTTTTCTTTTGGTATTTACTTTTCTTTTAATCTAGCCTCAAATCATAACATCAGAAAAGACTGAAACTGAAGCTACATTTTGTACCTTCCAAATTTGGTAACCTGCATTCCTACTGTGAGAGATCCCACCAGGCCTCCAATGGCAAATATGGACACAGTGATTGAATACAAAAGCGTGAGATGCTCTTCATCCACTCCTGACCTATACCGCCTCATTATGGTTTGGTTATAAAAGTCCTTAATGTACTAAGAACAAAAACAATAGAAAATATAAATCTTTGTAGATCATAATTAATATACTTTACGTTTTTATTTTGTGTTTGTATCTTAAGTGGCCATGATGATCAGTCTGATAATGCTGACCCCATCTCTTGACTTGTTGGCAGAAAATGTGTACCATATACTCAGTTAGGTGTACACAGATACACAACTGTTTTATGTCACATTAAGTAAAAATGAGTTTTTAGGTCACTTACCTCTGCAGGAGAATTAACTACAGCCAGGTTATAACCATAGAGCATGGAGCTCCCGAATGAGGAAAGGAATGCTACAGCTAACAGGGACAAGGTGAGAGCCTATAAAAACAGATAAAAACATGAATAATTCATGAGTCAGTAAGCATTTAAAAAATTGTTCCTTAAAAAGCGTCCCTGACTTTTAAAGTAAACTGTTTGTTAAAGTAAATACGTATATATATATATATATATATATATATAATAAAGTAAATCTATTAATCTAAACCAAGACTGATAATAGACATTAGAGTGTGACACAGTACAAATATAACATTGTTCTATTCAGTAAACTGGGTCTGAAGTATTACACTCTGACATTGATCCATCAGCACATGACTGCATGTGAATGAGGACTATTACTAGATCTGAGTCTTAACTTCACAGCCAAACAGAATCTGGAATAATTATCCTGCACATGCACATAATTCCAAACACTCTCACCAGCAGCCAAATGTGTAAGCTCTATTATTCAGAGGACATTCTTAACTACAGAAAATGTTAGAAGTGTTTTGTAATTATAATATGTTGTTTACATTTATATTAAGGCTGCATTGTTAATTAGATGTCTCGCATGAAAAAATATTTCTGTTTATTGCAATTTGAGTTTCTGCTTATTTTACACATTAAGTTATATTTCACCATCCATCTGAACTTAATTGCAGATTGAGATCGAGAAATATTCTTACTATCTAATTAATAATGTAACAAAATTTTGAGATGCGATGCTAAGATAGCAACCTGTAAGCATGGCTGTCACTTAAATAAACCTTTAATGGGAAGGCTGCTTCTCTCCTATGCCCCAACCCCCATTATGCTATCTGATGATCACAGGAGCTCAGTAAACGACTGCCCTCTTCCCTAAAGCATTGGAAATTACTTAAGTCAGCCGTATGAGATGTAAATAGCAACCATGTCTGCATTCTGCTCATGAGAATGATCAGATATTTCTGTTTTGGACTATGTTTTAGCAGGTCTTTACTTTGGTAAATAACAAAAAGCTCTTCATTTTGCCTAGGGAGCACACTTAGCCACCTACTAGAGAAACATCTTGGGTTACAACTGTAGCCCTTGTTCCTTTCTCAGGATACTGCGACGTGAAATGACACTTTGAGAAATGCCCTCAGAATGACAGCATCTAAAACACATGTAAAACTAGGCCAATCTTGGTGCTGTGTGGGACGACGTCTTGATGTTGAACAGCCATATCCTCCGACTGGGCTAAAATAAATGATGCCCTGAAGCCTTAATGGAGCCAGGGCTGCATCCATACACTTCAAGAAGGTGTGGGGCGTCAAGACCAGACTAAATTGAAGAACCCAATACTGGTCGGCATCCTCCCCACTAAAAGCAAGCTTGAGGAACTTCCTGTGCAAAGGAGGGATGGATATATGGAAGTGTGCGTCCTTTAAATCTATTGTGACAAACCAATCCCAGATTTGATTAATGATAAGTGGAATACTTAACATCTTGAACTTGAATCTCCTCAGAGGATATTTTAGAAGCCATAGATCTAGGTTTGAATGCAACCCCCATCCTTCTTTGGAACTATAAAATACTGGCTGTAGAACCCGGCTTCTCTGTTGGAAGGGGTAACAACCTATATGGCCCTTTTGCCACGAGAGATTGCACTTCTAGTTCCAACACTCTATACTGCTTGGTGTTGACTACAGTCCAAACCACCCAATTGAACCTGGGAGGTTAGCATTCAAATTAAATCCTGTAGCCCCGCTTAACCTAACGCAGAACCCATTTAGACACTTTTGGAAGAGCCTTCCAAGTCTCTTCCAAGCAAGTCAATAATTTTCTAACATAGTCAGCCTCTCAATGTTGACCTCTGGTATACTGTGTGTGATGTTGTTCGGTATTCTGAAGCGGCTGTCCAGCAGGAGAAATCCAAATCACATTTTGTACAGTCTAGCAAGCTGCAACAAGTTTTGGCGGCATCTTCGATTTGTGTTTGCTGGAAACTGTTGTATCCCAAAGAACATGAGACAGCAGGAAGCAAATATCAATTTCCTGAGTGCTCTGTAAAGGAGTGAAACTTAGTTGCTCAATCACAAAGGGGACCATCAGGTCCTCTTCCCCAGCTTTGGGGAGAGTGCTGATTTGACACCCAAGCTCTCTGAGGGGGGAATCGAGAGGCAACAGTCTCCTTCTGCTGGTGCCTGTATGAGGAGCTAGAAACACAGAAGTAGGATTTGTAGGAATTGATTTGTCTTACTTGCTTTAATAACTCTTTTTTACTTACAGGTCACACAGAAGACCTGTGCTTGTTGAAGATCAGAAGCTAACTACCATATATTCTGACATCCTTTAGTCCGTCATCACGCAGTACCAATCAAGATTGGACTCGTTTTACATGTGCTTTAGATGCTGTCACGCTGATGGCGTTCCTCAAAGTGTCGTTTCATGATACTGAGCGAATTCCCGCAAAAGGTAACTGGTAGCCAGGCAACAGACAAGTAATCTGACGAGTGGTAAAGTCACCACATGCATTCTACCAGCATGATTCYGCACAATTAGTGAACCATGGTAAAAATTTTGGGCAAGGAACGGTAAATGTGTTCTGCAAAACTAAGGAAATACAACTATAACCAATTATTGCCATTCATAGAACTGTTTGACCCTAAGGTGGAAAAGTACCTTTTCTTTTGCAGTGTTGTCAATGTTTTCAGACCCACTTTGCATTCTTTTTTTCCAAAAAAGGACAAACCTTAGCGTTTGCAGTCGCAAATCAACATTACACATTAGAGTGC
>JAZGTJ010013236.1:0-15183 GCA_036877575.1 Botia almorhae
GCTTTAATATGGACCAACACTGTAGACCACAGTGAAAATCAAGACCTTGTCAAATCAAGCCTTGTCCCGGTCAGCTACACAGACAAGCAAGCCACAGAAATCTTAAGAGACAGACATGAAGCAAATAAATTAGGTGATTAGACAGTACCCTCTTCTGTCAGGAAAAAGAACTGCAAGATTAAAAAATCATTACTTCTTGGTACAAGCAATGCTGTTATTTGTGTACAGCCTGATTGACAGACAGACTAATTTTTGTAGTGTTCTGTAAATGAACTAAAGTGTGCATTAAGAAATACACAGTGCTCAGGACAACTATACCTATAGTGTCTATGTGTTTGTTTCAGCTGCTGCAGCCCAAAGTACAGCAGAGAACAGCACACATTCCCTGCACATGGGGCTGATTCTTGGGATGCTCATGCTTCTGCTTGTGATGGTTGTTGTTGTTCTGGTGACCATCTACATCTATCACCACCCGAGCTCTGCTGCCGGTCTGTTCTTCATTGAGGTGAGAGTGCGTCGATACAGTTAAAGGATAGTCATTATGTGTCATCTTTTTTAATTTTTTTTATTTAAATGACTAAAAAATGAAAAATAAATACTTTCAAATTTCCTCACACAAAACGGTCATATGACTTCACAAGTATAACTTGGAATGTAGTGCAAGTTGTGTGATTTACAGTTATGATACCTTTATGCCATTTTTTGTATCCGTGACAGCATCCGTCACTTTCATTAGATGGAAAAAAGTACCCAGGATATTAGAAAATTCACCTTTTGTGTTCCATTAAGAAAAAGAAAGTCATATGGGTTTGGAATGCCATGAGAGTAAATGATAAAAAATGTAAATTTTTGGGTGAAGTGCTCCTTTAGGGAGAAGAGAATGCTACATTTTCTATGTAATTTATTATTATATATATTTCATATATGTTATATTTATTTATTTATGTCAGAAACTCTTTATTTAGGAATCCTGCACAGATTTTTAAGGTCTTAACCATAAATGGCTGTACATGCAAATTAATGTAAAATTACCTACTGTACTATGGATGTACTGTTTCCGATGGGGATGGCCTTCTAAACAATCATTTATCAATTTCATACATTTGCAGAGACGTCCCAGTCGATGGCCTGCCATGAAATTCCGTCGGGGTTCTGGTCATCCAGCATATGCAGAGGTAGAGCCTATCGGTCAGGAGAAAGAAGGTTTTATTGAGTCAGAGCAGTGCTGAGGTTTGGCCTTTGACTTCTTAAATCACACACTGCCCAAAAAACCTTTCTGATGTCTATCTACACCCATCTCAAATCATAAAGTTCCACCAGCCCTTCAAATGCAAATCACTGACAAAACTGAAAACAATGAGGGTATGGCATTTGAATGGCAGAGGCTTCCAGACAATGAAATGCTCGGATCCAAGTGTCAACTCTCAAAAAGATGACACTTAAAGCCACATTCTGAGGAAATGTTTGGATCATTTACAGACCCAAAAGCTTCTGTGCAGGCTGATTGGTTCCTGACATCACAGAGGAGGGTGACACTTTTACAATTGACTTTTAGGAAACATTGTTGAACAGAGAGTTGTTGTTTGTTTGATTCTCTCATTTGATGGGCCTGTCAGAGAAGTTTTTTCATGTTCAAGTTCTTTTCATGACAGTTTATGATTGTTTATGATCAAATTGCTTAATGAAAATGTAAGGAATGCGCATTCATTCAATTAATGTGTTGGAAATCTTATATATGGTAGTTCTTTATATATCATTAAAGGTTTTTTAGGGTTTTATTATTTTTACTTTTCTTTTAGGATTTCATTTTTTTTATTGATGTTTTGGGTATGTTTGATGGCAGATACTGTGTTTATTCTTCAGTGAGCATTTTTCTGAAAACTCTTTGGACAAAATTGCACACTGCAGTATGGATAAAATTGGAAAATGTTCTGTGAACAAATGCATAAACATTATTGAAAATCATTTATCCTTGCATATTCCAGCTATTAAGGACAACTATTTTTGCACATATCCATTTAATGCACATATATTGTTTGATTTAGGTTTTTCTCCCTCAGCTTATGTTACAAATGCAAATTTACAAGACAGGTGCTTGTGAAATTGTGTTTAAGCGTGTGTAAGTTTAAAAACAATTTTGCAGTACACAACAGTCTTTTGCATTGTTTGTTCTGATTTGCATTCAAAAGCTAAGAAAGGAAGCCTTATCTAACAGCTAGACAGCTGGCATTTATTTGGGTAATAATATCATTTGGGTAATAATATCTGATAATTTTTTTTGATAATTGTAGGGAGAAATAACCTGCTGTCAAGATCTTTTCATTTTGGATAGTCAATTGAAAACTGAAATACTGTACTGTTTTTTTAGGACTTATTACTCTATAAAAAGAGTAGTATATCACATGCGTTACAATGTTATTCTGATTATAATTATAATTATTAGTAATAATGTGGTACTATTTTGACTGAAGAATAACAGCATTTATGAAACAAAATTTATTATGGCACATATTATCTGCATATGCTTTTACATATGACCAAAGATCCGTTGTACACACACTACAGCTTAATCATCGAAAATGTATGCAGCGCTATAACCCAAACACACTCAAACTCTTATTCCCTTCATGGGACATGCATTGATTCAATACATAACTGGTGAGGGACATTTAATGCAACATTAAAGCAGCTCCTCAATACCGTATGACTGCATTTCAGTAAACCTATGGATAAGGAAAGTTTTTGGGCATTTCTTTTCTTTAGACATGTAAATCTGTCAAATCATTTTTATTTGTATAACAGTTTTGTTTTAAGCAGCTTTACAATAAAAAGCTGTCTAATTTTTTCCATAACATGGTGGTTCACCAAAAACAAGTTTAAAATTCTATTTTACCACTTTCTCCACTGGCACGACCTGATTATTTTCGGCAAGTGTAACCTGATTGTGTGTATGTATGTCCCTGTGTGTGAGATACTGATTTTATCCGAATGTGTATGAATGTGCACTTATGTGAGTTCTGAAATTTATTTTGTGAAAATATCTCAAAAATGTTTGATAAGCAGGAACAATTTTTTGTTCAGCTGTGACGTCTGCTCTCAGAATTGGATAAAACAAAACCTATATTAGTGACCTGCATTTTTGATAATCACATTAGTCATGTTGTGCCACACATTGAGAGACAGTGAAATACACAATGCTGTAATCTGTGTACTCTTGTGTTACTACTGTCATTTTGATTACATAATAAAGTTTGACTAAATAACGAAGCTCTTAAAACTGGTAATTTTCCTCATGTCTCTGGTCATCAAAATGTATCTTGAATGTGTCTTCTAAATATTCATGTCAACACTTAACCTGAGTATTTTATGTGTGCAGACAAAAGATTATTTAAAACTTCAAGGCTTGACTGTCGCACTATATCCTGGTAGATGCAGTAATTTCCATAGACGTAAATAGGCTATTGCGTGATTGCGTCACAGCTGTGTCGCTGAAGTCACGTGCCTCTATCTGCGAGCCGTCCATCTCTGTTCTCTGATTGGGCGAACAGTTTCAGCTGAACTAGCCTTAACTCAGTCTAGTGCATAAACAATTTCTGATTTTACCGCATAATATTATCGCATTTTCATTAGCTCGAAGAAATATCGGACACATTGTTCTGAGGTCCGGCTGAATGGCTGAATCCTCTATTACAGGTAAGCCATTAATTATGTCGAACTCGTAACGGCTAGCTCTACACAAGTGTGTGTTTTATAGGGAACGTTATCGCTGTGCTTGTGTACTCCGAAAACATCGATCATCTTATTACTTAAAAACATTTAAAACACAATTTGTGACATTAGCGTTTAGAGAATATTTTATTTAACGTCACGTGTTGACACAAATACAACGTGGAAGTGGTGCGTTTGTTAGTGTAACTAGTTAATAAGTAAGAAAGGTCGGTTAATCGATGAATTACATTTCTCTTTGACCGACTGCCTTTTGACAGCGGAGAGAAAGTCAGGTGACGTCTTACAGTTGCCGTGTGACTATACAGTTTGCTGCGATAAAGCTAATGTCCGTCTGCTATGAACTCAAAGCATCCAGTCCTGTAAGGATATTCTTATTGACATAAAGTGAAAGAGTGAATTACTCTTCTACTACTAACCGGTTGCCTCTTACTTTTAGACGCATCGAAATTGAACCCGGAGTCTGCTGAGTTTGTACCACATGCTAAACCCAACCAACCACACTCTAGGAGAAGTTACAGACAACCGGACGCCAGTCGGTACTGGACGGCTAATGCTAGGCCTCAGCATAGATATAGGCAGTCTAGTGGAAATAATCATGGTCAGGGTGAGTTTGCAGAGAATAATGAATTACCCCCTCCTGAACTGGCCATAAGAGGGAACACAAGGGGAGGTAGAGGCAGAGGAGTAAGACAGAGAGGTGGGCGAGATGGTAGGCATAATAATGACTATCGTCCCCAGAGTGAAAAATGGACAGAACCTGAAAATGACAGTGTAAGGAGGAACCGCGGAGCTGGTGGTGGTCAGCAACCCCATACCTCCGCCTTTAACAGATCCACAGATGAGGGGAGGCAGGAACGACCACCTGTTGAAGCCAACATAAGAGGATCTTATCGAGGCAGCCGACAGAATAAGACCTTTAAAGGGAGGGATGATGGATCTACAAAAGAGCTTCTGACCAGCAAGAGGGAGGGGAATCAGGAGAACCAGGTGGCTGGACACGACAGGAAGTCTGCTGAGGCATGTGAACATCCAGAACTGGAGCCTAACCAGAGACACCATAAGGGATGGGCAGGTGGAGACCGGCGTACACATCCCAGTTCCTGGAGGAAAGGACCAGTCCACAATCATGGGATTCAGGGTAACTGGAGAGAGAGAGAGCCAGTTCAGGTCAAAGAGGAGGAGTGCAGAGGTGCAGAAGGTGAGGGTGGAAGAGAGAATGAGTCAAACAGGAATGGAGGAGGAGGTGCAAAAGGAAAACGACAATTACAGCAGAACACAGGGCAGAGGAGAGGTGAAGGTCATGAGCGAAGAACAGGACCGGTGAAATGCATGGTGCCTCCCAAAAGCAAAGAAACACAGACAGGTAAAGTACTTCAGACAAGGATTTTGTAAAAACTTGAAAAAAATTGAAAGTGTTTGTGCATCCAATGTCTCTTAATAATAAGCTTTTTAGCAAATTGAATGTCTGTGTGTGTGTTGATAGGTTGTCTCATTGAGCAGCTAACAGAGGAGAAGTATGAGTGTATGGTCTGTTGTGAAGTGATTCGGGTCATGGCACCAGTTTGGAGCTGTCAGAGCTGCTTCCATGTGTTCCACCTTAACTGCATCAAGAAATGGGCGCGCTCACCTGCATCTCAAGCTGATGGTACATAAAGTGTCTTCCTTCATTGATAGAGGATGTTAGTATACAGGCAGAATAGTGTGTGCATATCTGAACCCAAAAAACCTCAGTTAACATGAAATAATGTTTACAGATGGCAGTGAAGGTTGGCGTTGTCCTGCATGCCAGCATGTGGCACTGAAAGGCCCAAATGCCTACAACTGCTTCTGTGGTAAGATCATCCGTTTTTTTTATCTCGCATGATTCTTTATTTCTGCTGTGGTTCATTTGTACACTTACTGTTTCTTTACACTTCTAATAAATAACTTAGTAGTTTTAACCTTTCTTTGTGGGATTCAACTTTGTTGGTCCTCTATTTTTTTTGTTTTTCAACCTTAATTTTAATGGACAGGAAAGGTGACCAATCCTGAATATCAGCGTACAGAGATTCCTCACAGCTGTGGAGATATGTGTGGAAAGAAGAGGAGTGGAGGGGAATGTAACCACCCCTGTACCATGTAAGAGCTTAAATAAATGTGAATCGAATTGAATATGATTTATTCAGTTCTGTGTATGTTGACATTCTTGTGATATGGCTCTCTTTATTGCCCTTTGTAGCTTGTGCCACCCAGGGCCCTGCCCACAGTGTCCTGCTTTCATCACCAAGTCCTGTGTTTGTGGAAAAATTAGGTACTATAAACTGTTACTCATTTCTTCTATGTTTAAGCATTTACACAGATTAAAGAAAGACTAAAACTGTTGCACAGACTAAAACTGTTTTTGTGTGTGTGCAGCAAGCAGGTGCGTTGTAGTCAGACAGGACCTCTGCTCTGTCAGGAAGTCTGTGGAGCTCTGCTTAACTGTTCACAGCACTCCTGTGCCCAGGTTTGCCACTCAGGAAAATGCCAGCCATGCCAACTTCGTGTCCAACAAGGTAAGTCCCTTTGTCTTGAGTCTATTTTCATCCCTATTGCGGTATTCAATTGTTTCATTTATATTTCATCTAATCCTGTATGTTGTACATTTTCTGCATTCTCTACATCTCATGTGTTTACATAGCATGCTTCTGTGGTGTGGCGTTCAGGGAGGTGGCGTGTGGGACTGATCATGAGAGGTTTGATGGATCAGGATATTTCTCCTGTAGCAAGCCATGTGGAAAGTATGCTCCTAATAATACGTTATGACAATTATCATTAAAGCTATAATTGTGCTGTGTGTTTTGTCTTTCAAATGTATCTAGACGTTTTACTTTTGTGCTCTAAACCTGGATTGTTTCTTGCTCTAGAATGCTTGACTGTCAATCCCATCGCTGTCAGCAGTCATGCCACCCTGGGCAGTGCCAGCCATGTCCACGCGGCACCAAGCTGGTGCGTAGTTGCTCATGTGGACAGACTCCACTCTCTAAGCTTCTCGATCTCGGCTACCCAGAGAGAAAGACCTGTACTGACCCAGTCCCCTCATGTGGCAAAACCTGCAACAAGCCGCTGCCATGTGGAGATGCTGGTATGTGTCTGGTTTGGTCTATTACTGTGGTTTTGTAATTAATTATTAGTAATGGATTTCTAGTAAAAATGGAATTTATTAATTATTATGAATGATTCAGTGACTTAACAATTTATCAGTTAAGTCACTGAGAGCTACTTGGCCTGTACTTTCTTGATTAATCATATGTAGCAAAATAGTATGTTTCTGACATTCGTCCTTATTTGAAGTACAGAGAGTGAGGAGCAAGTACTTGACAATTGAGTAACTGACATTGCTCTAACTAATTGCAAAAGTGTAACATGTTGAACACAAAAAATGCAGAGTTTTTTAAATCACTTTTCTGACCCATTGTAGATTCTATCCACTTGTGTGAAAAGCTCTGTCATGAGGACAGCTGTGGACCATGTTCCTTGACCTCCACTATTAGATGCAGATGTGGCAGTAACACTAAGGTCAGACTATAGTTGCCATTCTGCTACTCAGAGGAATGTTCTGATAACCTTATTTCTTAATCATGCTGTGTGTGTGTGTTCTGTCTTTACAGGAAGTTCCTTGTGCATCGATTCAGACTGAAAGTAAGGCTTTTTTTGCTTCTAACCCATTAATTCTATATTCCACAGCTGCAGTTTTATTTAATTTGTGTTTATTTCTACAGCTGATATGGTGTTCACCTGTGAGAAACGCTGCAACAAGAAGCGCTCCTGTGGCAGGCACAAGTGTGGAGAGATGTGCTGTGTGGTTAGACTATTTTTCTGAAAGTATATATATGTGCGAAGTAATCAAAACGTAAATGTACTCCCTAAATGTACTATTCCTCATTATCAGGATATAGAACATAAGTGTTCAATGATTTGTGGCTACAAGCTCAACTGCGGTCTGCACCGGTGTCAGGAGCTGTGTCACCGTGGCAACTGCCAGCCTTGTTGGCAAACCAGTAAGAATATTTCCATATCACTCAAACATCCTGTGAAATCTGCATCTTGCCATCCAATTTTCGGTTGTAAAACGTATTATGGTACTGGGGATGAAAGAGACTTCATGTGGTCAAGAGTACATGTGGGCATGTCACAGTGGTGTGTGTTAACAACTGAACACCCTAGTTAATAGCCTTTGAGACTTAACAATATTCTCACAGTTGGAAGCCATGTTTAAGTCATTGGGTGGGCACTCCTCATCTTGACCTTTATGATGGAACTGCTTCTCACAATGAAAAACAGACATGCTATTGTATTGCTTGTGTCTGATCACATTGGACTTTTACCTAAGTGAATGTAAAGGCACATATCATAAATACTCAATGTTATCTTTATGATTATGTAATTTTTTACATAAAAAAAGACTAGAACAAAGGACTAATTAAAAGTAGGCAGATGTGTTTGCCAAAGTCTTTCTTGTTGAAGTTATGTATGAATATATAAACAAGCTACATATAGTGTCCAGCTCCCTTTCCCTTCACATCCAGCATTGTTTTTGCTTCTCTAAGGTTTTGATGAATTGTCATGCTACTGTGGGGAGACTGTCCTATACCCGCCCATCCCTTGTGGAACTAAACCTCCTGAATGTAAAAACGCATGCACCCGCAAGCATGATTGTGATCATCCAGGTACACCTATCACCTGTCTGCTCAGACAATAACAGATAATGGAACGGTTGTTCCGTTTATGAATTCCAGAAACAGGACTGAGCAGCTGATGTTTTGTGCTGGTGTTTCTTTCCATAGTGTTTCATTCCTGCCACAGTGAGGAGAGATGTCCTCCGTGTACCTACCTCGTCAAGAAGTGGTGCATAGGTAATCATGAGGTAATGAGACTGCATACATTTTACAACAAACCATTCTTCATATTGTTTCAAATGAATGTTACATCCACACACTAAATTCATGGTAATAACATAAAATAACTTTGTTAGTACTAAACAGTTATTACTGTAACTTTTCTTTGGTTAAATATGAACAGCAACCTTAATCCGATTCACAAAAATAATTTATAATTTGGGCTGTTAGATCTAAGGATGGTGGCACATTTGTAGGTTGTTGCTTAGAATTAAAAATCACAGGTCACTTTACATACTTTCCTATATGTATATCAAATTAAGTCAAACTGACATTTCCTAGGAAATCGGAATTGACAGTTCTAATTATAAATCATTACTATAAGCTTACATTGCAAATGAGGTAAGGTAAGGAGACCACTTTAAACATTGAGCTGTTATGTATTTGCTCAATAACTGATTTTTTTATTTTTAACCAAAAGTTATGGATTGCAGCTTTAGAAAAAATAACTCCAGAAGTTACTTGCAGTTTTGTGTTTCAAATAAAGAAAAGTTGCTGATTGCAGCTTTGAAAATAAGTTTAAAATATATATTTTATATTAATTTTATATATATTTTATATATAAACCCCTCAATTTATATATATTTTATGTATATATATTAAAATATTTAATAAACTCTTACCTCCCAAACACATTTCTCCTTAGCAAAGGAGTAATATCCCGTGCCACCTGCAGGACATATCATGTGGTTTACTGTGTGATAAGCTCTTACCCTGTGGCTCTCACCGCTGTAAGAAGATATGTCATCGTGGAGAATGCCAGGCAGAGGGAGAGTGTAAACAGCCGTGCACTCATGCTCGGCCTGTCTGTGGGCACCCCTGTGCTGCTCCCTGCCACTCGGACACCCCCTGTCCACTCAGTACCTGCAGTGCCAAGGTACAGGCCTTCCCTCACCCAGTCTGTTGTCTGGGCAATAACATAACGTTCCACAGTCAGCCAAGCAGCACTTTGTTTCCTCAGCTGTAGCCTGATCTGACTCTTGTTTTTTTGATCCCGATAGCTAACAAACTCTGCAGGGTACTTGTGTTCTGAGATATGGAAACCAGGAATGTATATTCATTATCAGATATATAATAAACGAAATGTTAGATGTTGTTGTTAAAAAAAGACTGTAAAATAGGATTATGATTGTGTGTTATCTTGTTGTGACAGTATTTCCTTAGACACTTTTTAAATGCTTTTGTTAGAAAGAAATGTAAATTTTATAGAATAATGATCTTTTCACACAGCTTTTCCACTTTCAATCTCTAGGTGGCACTGCAGTGTGATTGTGGCCGTAAGAAGGAGACAGTTGCTTGTGCTGAGGCTGCCAGTTCTTACCAAAAGTAAGAAGACACCAAGCTATTGACACCTTTATAGCCATAATTTAGTAGTAATATTGTCTGAAATTAGTGAAATAGAATATATGTTGATAAATTGTTGAATCACTACAGAAGTGTGTACATCATTAAGTACATCAATAAGAGGTGATGGTTAGACGGTCGCAGCAAGAATAGTAAACATTTAAAATGTATGAAATGCGTCTATGGATAGAAATAACATGTCAGCACTCCTGCTGTTGATTTCTAACAGTGTTATTGGTCTGATATCAAACATTTTCCCTTTCTATTATTCTGTAGATATGCAGCTATTGCAGTGGCCAGTAAGCTGTCAGATATTCAGTTGGGTGAATGCGTTGACATTGGACAGCTCACGAAGAAGGAGCAGAAAAAAGCCAGGTTTTTGTTTACTGTTTGTTTATTATAGCTTTGTCCTCTGTTGGTAAATTACTTCAGTTGTGCAATAACCAGTTATTAATTCTGTCATTGGCAGATTGGAGTGTGATCAAGAATGTGCTACACTGGAGAGAAACAGGTGAATCTAATGCTCTTATTGACACATGCTTCCTTTATCTGTGTCTGTTTAGGGGATCTGTGTGTGGGCCTTAGATTTTTAATATTCTTTTGCTTCTAGGCGACTGGCGGAGGCCCTGCAGATTGACCAGTCAGTTGATCCCTTCAACAAGTCCTCGTCTTCCAAATATAGTGACACTCTCAAAGAGGACGCAAGGTTCTGTAAACATATTTCAGATTTTCTAGCAGTGTGTCAAATTTTAAAATAGTACAGAATCAACAACAGATAAACACAAAGAATGAAAGGACCAGCAACTTTATGCACGTTTAACCACAAATTTAAACTTTTTTTAATTAGAATTCTCCTGTTGCATTCTTAAAAACTGCTGTACATTTGGATTCCCTAAATATACTTGATAGGTTTGTTAATCCATAAACTGCATCCACAGGCATCTAACTGTGGGCTTGGGTGGTTTAAGTATTCACATTCTAAACCTAAATGTTCGGGATTGTACTTTTAAAGGAAACAAATGATTATTTACATTAACATTGCTGGTAACTATGCTCTAAAGCGTTGACAGCTGAGTTTGGATTCTTATGTTTAGTCTACCTCAGAGCTAAGTAGAATGTGTGGGCAGTCGCTACAGTGCCTTTAAAGAGAGGACAGGTTTTCTTAACATTTTGATAAAATACTATATGAAATATTTGAGCAACAAGCATCTCTTTTTTTTTTAAATGCAGGAAAGATTGCAAGTTTGTCAGTGAAATTGAGGAGGAGATTAGGAATTTAGTTGAACTGGCGAACAAGGTAAGATGTATACTAAACTGAAACACAATAAACTGCTCATTTAAAATTAATTACGCAAACTTTTCCTGTAGGATTAATTTTCAGAACTGTGTGTGTTTCCATAGGGCAAACAGCCAAAGAGGAGTCACTGTTTCCCACCCATGAAACGTGAACATCGTAGAATTATTCATGAATTAGCCGAGGCTTATGGCGTGGAAAGCGTTAGCTATGATAGTGAACCCAAACGCAATGTAGTGCTCACTGCCATCAGGTCAGCTAAAGATGAATGTTGTACCATGTAACATATGTTAGTACCATTGGGTACTCATAAACATAACTTTTGTTTGTGTTTTCAGGGGGAAATCTGTGTGTCCTAACACTAGTCTGACTGCTTTAATTGAAAGAGAAACTTTTACCAGAGCCCCTCCACCCATTGCCCACATTAAACATAACAGCAAGTATGTTCACTTCTGAACAGAGTGCAGTTTTGGTTAGCGTTAAGTGTGTCACAACCAATTTATACCAATATTTATTCACATTTGTTTCAGGAGTGACAATAGTAACGCTTGGATGAAGCCGGCTAAAGAGGAGCCCACCATTGACTATTTTGATGTGCAGGATTGATCTGATTTTTCAGTCGCTGTAATAGTCACACCTAATAAAACTGCATGTTTGCTTTGCAGTCCAGGCCTATCCTTACAGTTCTGTATGTAATATTGTTTAATATATCACTCAAAGAATGTAAACCTTTTAGAAACTAAACACTATAACCATTGAAGTCGAAATATCTTACATGCATATAATACCTGTCTTACAAGTATCGGGGGCGGGGGGGGTTGCCTATTTATTTGGCCCAGGAAGAGGGGTCCCCAAACCTTATGTTTCAGGGCTCCTAATGTTAGCTGACTGCCATTTAACAGTTAATAGATTGTTGGTAGATATTTATTTGTGCAATACCTTTCTCAGTTTTATTTAAACTGACCCTACCAGTTACAACTATAAAAATTAAACCAATTCTAATGGTTCTTGCAAAAAAAACATTTGTAGATTATTTTTTAGTAAAAAAAACATGGCCATACATGGTCATGCCCTAATTATACTTTTCAGAGTGATGGATGGTATGATAAACTTGTTTTATAGATACTAGAGTTCTGTTCCTTTCTCTTGTGCAGAGGTTTGGCGGACTTTTTATGTGCACGTTGCTTGATGATTTAGGCCTATTCGATAAAGTGCAGACTACATTTTTACGCCTGCGGGATAGACTGACCCGGCGTTCGGTGAGCGGTGGGTAATTTGATGACGCTCCCTCTGAATCACCGAATTTTATTTGAAGCTAAACTGGACGCGCCTGCGCCTCGGCTCTCACCGCACTGGGTCTCACTGTTTTGGCTGTATCCCATCCTCACTCCGCTGCCTCTGCACTGACTGTCCAGTCACTCCAGTACCGAGCAACAGGGAGTGTGTGCATGTCCTGTACGCTATAAAGAACTTCACCGCTTTGGACACATCCGCCGCTTCAGTATTCCATCCGCTGTATTTTTGCGACAAACCGGCTACTCTAACCTGCTATGGAAAGAAAGGTAGGAAATTTTCAGCAACGTCATAAAAAATGTTATCCTCTCCACTGAATACTTTTTTAAACAACGTTCAGTTTCTGCGGTATGTTACTATCCCCGAGGGTGTATAATCCGCCCAGCCCATTTTTATCACATGCAGTCAGATTAAGGCGCAGTTTTTCCGACTGGATCTAGTTTATTTGGCAATGTAAAGAACAGAAAGAGACTATATGGATGCGCTATATAAATATAGTTAGAATGCGCAGATTGGCCCTAGATGCAGAACCATCATCAAACACACAGGTGCACGTGTTAATCCGGCTCCGTCACTAGTCTTCAATACGGATGAAGGCTTCATGTTCTCCTCACTGCAGACAGGAGTGCTTTCTTAACCTTGAGAGGTTCAAAGCGCCACTTAAGGCAGTAGTGGATAAACTGTGGGGCATGAGATGCGCGGTGTACTCTTGTCAAGAGTCTAATTATCTCTCTAGGTTTGTTCGCAAGTGTTAGTAGTAATGTATTCCAAGTGAAATGAGTGTGTTTAAAAGGAAGTACGTGGAAGTTAATGGAATATGAAAATCAAAATAGAATCCAGAAGACTTTAAATTTAAGATCATTCGCCTGCAATTCTTAATAAGCGCAGTATCTGTTAAAGTCATCTTTAATATGTATTTGTAGAAAGCAACATGTGGACAGTTTTAGATCTGAAACACGCTCCGTTTATCTTTAGTCCTCTATAAAATACATGCACGTATATTTAATGCAGTAGTATTGTTTCAGTGTCACGAGCCTCAAGAGCAATGTTCACTTCTCTATACATGTAAAGGAGGATAAACATGAACGGAAATAACTTTAAGAGCAATTACACGAAGGGGACATGAGTGATTGTCTCACAACCTTGTGTGTCCACATTCTCTTTCCAGGCTTCAGGCACATGTAGCCTGTTTTTCTAATATTTGCTGCAGCGTTTTTCTTCGCTTATCAGAAATAATAGCCATGATATCAAGACGCTCCATCATAATTTAGCTGTTTTTTATTTCAGTGCAGTGACCCATCCATAAGAGTCTCTGCTGATACCAAAAACAGTTTAATGCTTATGGACCGCTTTCCTTGAGGGCCATAGGGACGTGAACGTATTTCATATGTTAACAGTTATTAAAAATAACATTTACATCCCTCTGGGAACACATTATTTTAGTATGGCACTATATCTTCAGTGCTTTCTACAGTTTTGGAAGTCTACCAGAACCTCGTCTCTTTATTTTAAATACAAGTGGCCTCCATTTAAGTGTTCTGTATCAATGTCATCTCTGGCAGGACCGGTGCAGCTGGAATGCTGTGTAATTGTAACATCACTTCTGCTTGGGTTGCAGAAAATTACCCTATTAATGACTGTAGACACTGTACATGCAGGGCCTGTCTCTGTAAGAATAATAACGTTCAGAGTAACATTCTTAAACCGGCTTGAGCTGAAGGAATGAGTGTGTGTGTATGTCTGTATGTCTGTAAAGGTTGGTTCAAGGGCCCCTTTAGTCAAAATCTTACTAATATAGTGAAGCATACTAAATCATTTAAAAAAAAAAAAACCCGACCACCTTGTGTTACTTTAAATTAAGTAATGTCAGCATTTTTGTGTGATGATTAGGTTATATTACCTGGTATGAAACAATGACAGACATCTGTGATGTCCACTAGTAGAGTTAAAAAACCTGTGTGTGTGTGTGTGTGTATACGTGAGTAAATATATCATTCATGTAAAACTGCTTTGTAACAATGACATTTTGTGAAAAGCGCTATATAAATAAAGTTGACTTGACTTGACTATGCATTATTTCATGTTGAATACAAGTTTGAGGGGGTAATCGTGTGATTTATTATCTTTAGATTGATCCAATGATCCATTGTTGTGCTTTGATTCCATTCAGACTTTAGAAAAACATTTGATTTCCATGCAGTAGCCCTGTTGGAATGTGTGGCCTCTCGTGAATTTCCCAACACTAAATATAAAGTTAACATTGTGTTACTGCTCACATATTCGTTAGGCTGTGCATAATATCACAATAGCAGCAATGATTATCTTACGAAGAAATCATGGCTCCGCTCATGCAGACTAGGCTGTTTACGTTATGCTTTGTGTAAAAACCAGCTTGAAATGTAACTTTGAAATGTAATCTTTCAAACTCCAGAAAGGATCAGTGAGAAGAAATTCACTTTCTCTAAGCATTAAGTGAGCAAGTATCAGGGAAGGTTTTATGGTAATGCTACAGTTATACAGTACAGTAAAATAAGTCAGTATTTAACACTATCTGTTTAAAATACCTTTTAAATTTAAGATAATTACATAGATAATTAGGCACATTTA
>JAZGTJ010013237.1:0-15179 GCA_036877575.1 Botia almorhae
CCGAACAGGATGAAAATGCTCAAAATTTTCTTCTTTTGTTGAAATATAATTTTATTCCATTTAGTACTGCCTTTGGAAGCAACAGAAGATACTTGCATGTTTCTCGGAAGACAAAATAAATACAATTTACATAGATCTTCTAATGCAACACATATATATATAAATACACCCTGGTCTAGAATTTAATATGTATTTATTTTATTATAAAAACCTGGTTACAAAGCCCTTGTAGAATTTAATATGTATTTATTTTATTATAAAATAAATGCATATAACCTTACTGGCTATTAATATACAATATCAATTTTACACTATAATACTTGAATGCTTGTTGCACATAATCAAACCATCTTTCATGACCTAATGCAGGGGGGGGGATGTCTGATGGGTCTTTCTCAGAAGATAACCATCAGAATCTGAGATCTAGTGACAGCTGATTAAATAATACATGAGTGACCCATATGGTCAAACTTTTGTACTTGTCCATTACTTTAATAGATCAAACCCTCATCTACGATCAGTGACCCCCAAATTCACCCTTTCATGGATACAGACACCCAACACCCCCGCTCGAGCATTTAATCCGATACTGTGGTGGCCGACCTGGTTTGAGTTTCAAATGGATAACAAGCAGCCTAAACTTGTTTTGATTGGCAATTATAAGAGGGAACAATAAGGATGCCGTTAAGTCAATTGGGTTTATCAGTAATCGGTTCTAAGTAACTTAATACCGTTTTAGGTGAAGTGCATTTACGCTAGACAGAGTTTATTGGAAGGATTGACCTGGTATTCTCAGTGTATTGATAACCTCTGAGCACCGCAGAGCACACGGTACCCGAGCCTTCAAAGAAGAGTTCACAAGCTTGAATTCCAATGAAAAACAAGCAGGGGTGAGGAAACAGATTTATTTTTTTAGAGGACATCAAAGCTGGTCAGAACTTACACTAGCAATGGACTGGACTACTCAAATAAATGCTGTTTCTTTGTAAGAGGTTTATTTTCTCTGATATTGTACAAATACAAGCACATAGATTTATGAATTCTGATGTTTTGGGGAGCATGTGCACCAGAACCACACGGAAGCTATAAAGGGCTCCTTATTTATCTGTAAAAACAAACAAAAAAGAAGATTAGTATAAAATTAGTATTTTCGTTTCTATATGACATTTGTTTGTATAATAATAAAATACATAATGGAGAACATACTGTACAACCTAATATTCCAAAGCAGACTCTAAATCAGATATGCATCACAGAACTTAAATTTACCCACACACAAGTCATTTATATAAATTAACTTGACGAGTGTAATTTTTAAGCCTTTAGTCACATTAACAAACATGCCATGTTTCTAAGTAGCCCAAGTGGGCCAGACAAAACAACACTGGCTTAACATCTCCAACTCTTGTTGGGAGTTTTGGTACCTTATACCTAAACAATGAAATGTTAAAAACTATTTATTTATGCAAGAAAAATTCATTTGTTTTATCAATCCTGATTAATAAAAAAACTGCACCATCACCTGTATTGTTTACCTTTACTTGTAGGATGCATCAATTTTAGCCAGTAAGTCAACTGCCCTGCATTGAGTAAGGCCTACAATCTTATTTTTAACCCTGTGGAGATGAACGTCTCCACCCTCCACCAAAACCAAATAAAGTCAACATAAAATTCACAATAAAAACTTTCCTTCTGTAATGTTAAAGATTTCTGATTAAAACAGAATATAAGAGGGAAACAGTGGGGCAGGACATTATTATACATGTATTATATATGGGGAATTGTTTGGATCATGAAAAGTTGTCTCTGTATGACCGGTGGTTGAAGCAGATCAGTTAAACAGTAAGAAGGCATCACCCAAAAAGCAAAGTAATGTCAAAAGTGGATGTACTAACATTTGATCAAAGATTACACATACAGTGTGTAGTCAAGTGGATGAGAGTTAGGAAAATAAAAAGGTACAAATTTCATGTTGACTCTAAGCCACCAAAACCCAGACTACACTACAAGAACACACTACATGCAAAAATATACCTCAGGGTAAGACACCTAAAAACTCTATGGCTCTACAACACACAGTATATCCTACAGCTGCTGTAGAATGTTACCTCAGTAATGCTTCAGTCTCTGAAAATGGTGAATGTTATTATGGAAGGTTAGTTGAAGAAAATATAAAATTATGATTAATGTGGGTGAGTCAACTTTGGGGAAGTAAAACAAATGTCATTTATGAATGTAGTGATGGAAAAATAAAGTTAATGATATTGATACAACAGAAAATAGGGCATTGGAAAAAGTAAGCCAAGAGACATTTTAATAAATATAATGTAAAAATTGACTGATGTCATGCATGTGGGCGAAAAACAGGCAAAGAGAGAGAGAGAGAGAGAGAGAGAGAGAGGCATAAGGGGAGACATCTTACAGAGCAGCGGCTCCAGAAATGATCTCAATCAGCTCCTTGGTAATGACGGCCTGGCGAGTTCGGTTGAAGGTCAGGGTCAGTTTGTCAATCATCTCAGCTGATGGACAAGAGAAATACAAGACAACAATTGAGAAATCACCAGTATAAATCAATCTCATTGAATACAAATCACTAATGTCCTAAAGCTTTGCATAACTTAAGACTTGGTTGCTATCTTGCTCTTGGTGGTTAAGTGTTAAGCTAGGGTGCTAAATTGCTTAACCTTTTAACCTTAATTATCCCTGACCTTAGAAACAACAACAGTAGTGTAATGATTTCCTTATCCGGCACCATTAAGATTTTATATGTTAGCCACGGAGACTGACAAACGACTCACAAGCGTTCTTGCTGGCGCTGTCCATGGCCGTCATCCTGGCACTCTGCTCACTGGTGGTGGACTCCTTCAGCCCATAGTAGATGACATTGACCAGAGCAAACTCCTGATAGTTCCTCAGAACATCAGCATCAATGTCATCATAGATGCCCATGTTCTCTGCACGAATAAAACAAACGTAATGCGTGATGCGTTCTCTTCTAGTGTTTGTGGAGCACATTAAGAACATAGAACTTAAAAAATACTTTAGAATAGGAATATAAATATACAGCACCAAAAAAATCCAAAGGCATCAACTAATTAACAACACTCAATCAGCCCAATAACTAAAACATGGAACACAGCTGTGCTGATTCAATAATATTCATAAAGTGATTTCTCATGTTACATTCATATTACAGACTGTTTTATTGATATATTTGTGCATTCGTTGAATTTGGTTAAATTTAGCATGAAACAGGTTGCCTAATGGCTGAGACCAGAACTGCTTAGTGCAGTGAAAGCTGGCAACAATAAAGCAAAGTGAACCTAAGTGAGGAACCATGATGAACAGATTTACACTGACTCTGTATGTTTGCAAAATGTATTGTGACAGATACCGTATAATGAGAGACAGTTTAATATAATGCTTAATCATACCTGAGCTTGCAACAGTGTCCATGGAAAACAGAGGTTTCATGTCGGTCTTGTATGAAATTACAGACCTGTTGAAGATGCACATCACATCATCAAAACCAACACAAAATAACTCCACATGTAATACTTTAATACACATTTACATTTATTCATTTAGCAGATGCTTTTATCCAAAGCGACTTACAAACGACGAGAGCATTAAACATTTTGCCTTAAGAACCAACAAGCTATGAAGCTACATTTACAAGTGGATATTGTATTCTGCTACTAGAGACAGAATGAACAGGTTTTTTTGTAGGAAAGAGAATCACAGCATTAGGGATTAGTCATGTGTCTGCGAAACAGGTGTGTTTTGATACAGGACAATGATGTGCATGTGTGTGTCAAACCTGAATCTGTTGAATATGACGCGTCCCTGATCAAATTCATAGCCAGAGTCAAGAAGCTCTGTGGCGATGACAGAAGCGTCAGTAAAGGTGGGGGGTTTGCGGCCCACCTCCTTACAGTTAATCAGGATGTGTTTGCCGTGAGTCCTGAGGAACAAGAAAGGGATTGATTACAGCACAATTACCGCTATTTAAATACATCATGATAAACCTGCAGATAAAGTTCGATTGTGAATGAGAATTAAGTTAAAGCGATAAACGCACCTGTACAGTATTCCTCTGAGCTTGTCACCCACGTTTACCACCATCACCTCCTTGCCGGCACTAGAGAGCTTGGCGACTTCACTCTTGATGGCTTTGGCCACGCTGCTGTGGATGGCACCGCAGAGCCCACGGTCAGATGATACACCAATGATCAGGTGCTTGTTCTTGTCTTCTGGAGCTTTGATCTCAGCCTTTTCATAAAGAGCTACAAAACAAACAATAATATTTTTCAGATTTACACATCGGAATGAATAAGAATTATTATCTCTGCTTTGACTTACCCATAGCACCAGTGCCATAAACGCGCGCTGGCTTCAGGGACTTCTCAGCTCTGGCGTACTTAGCTGCTGCCACCATCTTCATGGACTTGGTGATCTTCTGAATGTTCTTGATGGACTTCAATCGAATAGTGACTGAAAATGAAAGGAAATAACCACAGGTCAGAAACTCTGTCTGACTTACTTAGATAACATTACAGCAAATGAAGTAATACCCTGAACAAAAACATCAAAGCAGACTGAACTCAAGCATTACATATATAACAAATTATTGACAGCTTTAAATCAGCGCTGACCTGTTATGATGCTAAAGGAAAACATTACTTACTGTCCTTCAAGGTAGCCATGTTCCTGACCTGCCCACTGCAAAAGATTTTAAAGTTTAGCACTCAGTAATAAATACATGTGCAAAAAAGCGACTTAAACTGAAAACAGACGCAAATGCAGTGTAATTGAAGGTATTACATTAAACGCAGTGTATACGTTAAAAAATAATGCTGTCATTGCCATCATCACACGAGTATAAAGCGCTACAGCCACACAAACAGTTCAAACAACACACCTTAGCAAACCTTTCCAAAAAGCACCTTTAATCACATAACAATATTTTATACATGAAGTTATCACGTCACGCGCTGTCATACCATTTGATTCAAGCACACTGCGGCCTAAAGTTCAACACGTCCTTGCTCCATTTACCATAGAATTACTTCACCAACTAACACCATATAGCTTCATTTTGCACAAATACACTCTATTTGTATATTCTAATACGTATGCATGTTATAAAATCTAACACATAACTACCATTGTGGGAGGAACACCGCCGCGCTGGTCCTGGCGAACATGTTCACTTCAATGAAGGTCAGAGCCGCCGGTCTGCGCACGCGCAAATAAAGCGCAACGAATGCTGGGTCGATGTATTCTCGCGATATCACAGATACACACAAAGCCATGACGAAGCACGCGAGTGCTCACGTCACAAGTATTGAAGCGCGAGCGGTCTTTGGACACGCAGTAGTTGTGTTTCTCGCAAACTTTGTTGTTTCGTTAGTGTGTTGTATTTAAAATGGGGAAAGCAGATTTCTTAACTCCCAAAGCGATTGGGAACAGAATCAAAGCTAAAGGCTTGCAGAAACTGCGCTGGTATTGCCAGATGTGTCAGAAACAGTGTCGAGATGAAGTGAGTTGTTGAACATGTGTTTCGTTTTACATTCATTTAGAAAAGCAGATCTATATTGTTGTCCAACCTGGATTTTGTTATCTTTAATTTCTCATCCTGGTGTCTGAAAACGTATCTGCACTTATTTGTTGCCTGTCTGAACAGCATTTAAGGCAGCAGTTGTTGTGTCTCAACTAGTGAGGTGTCTACCTAGACAGCATTTTTTTGTTTCATCGTATGTTTTAACCTAGTAAGCTGTATCATTAAGGCAGCATCATTTGCTTTATTACCATGATCTCTGTTCACTACAGAACGGGTTTAAATGTCACTGCATGTCGGAGTCTCATCAGAGACAACTGCTGTTAGCTTCAGAGAATCCCAACCAGTTCATGAGCCACTTCTCCCAGTAAGTGACCACACACAGTCATATTCCCTCAGCTGTATCACCCTTATTGATACTAAATGATGTCATTCTGTTTTATAGGGAGTTTAAAAATGACTTCTTAGAGTTGATCAGAAGGCGTTTCGGTAAGGTTAAAGTATTTGAAAACTTTGATTTATTGTTTAATTTTTACAGATTGTTCAGCATTTGTTCAGTTATGGTATAATGAGAGTCTGTATTTTCCTTTGCAGGAACCAAACGAGTTCACAATAACATTGTGTACAATGAGTACATCAGCAACCGGGAGCATGTTCACATGAATTCCACTCAGTGGGAAACTCTTACTGACTTTACCAAATGGCTGGGAAGAGAAGGCAAGCATGCGGTTATATAGAGCTAATGCGCCCGTGTAGACCAGTGCCATCTGCTGCAGTGATGTCTCATTCAGATCATATGGGTGTATTTAGGTTTGTGCATAGTGGATGAGACTCCCAAAGGCTGGTATGTCCAGTACATTGACCGCGATCCGGAAACGATCCGTCGACAGGAAGAGTTAGAGAGGAAGAAGAAACAGGATATGGATGATGAAGAACGCAGTGCTAAGTTCATTGAGGAACAGGTTCGGCGCGGCCGGGAGAGCAAGGAGCCCGAGGTGTGTGTGTGTGTGTGATGGGAATGTGTTTACTTTCAGTTTTCAAAGACATTTCTATAGAAAACAAGTCGAATGGCATAGAAATGAATGGATTTGTGTCTACAGGAGGAAGCTGTGTTCACAGAACTGAAGAGGAATAATGAAGATGAGAAAATTGCCTTTAACATGGACATCGCTGCAGCAGGACCCTCCAAAACAAGGTGTCAAAAAACTCCTCTAACTAACAGGTTGAGAATGCAACTGTTGAGTTCAGATATGTGACGTTGATTTGTGTGACGTTGATTTGTGTGACGTTGATTTGTGTGACGTTGATTTGTGTGACGTTGATTTGTGTGACGTTGATTTGTGTGACGTTGATTTGTGTGACGTTGATTTGTGTGACGTTGATTTGTGTGACGTTGACTGTTTTTCTCCAGTAGTACGATACTGGGTCGCAGTGCCCTCAAAGTTGCTGCTTCAGCTAAAAGGAAAGAGACTTCTCACAGTTCAGACTCGAAGAACAAGACAAAGAAATCTGCCCTCGATGAGATAATGGAGGCATGTTTTCTTCTTGACTCGTTACATAATCTATTTATGTACTACTGTACACTTGTAGATTTGCCATATGTTAGTTCAGTACAAACAAGACTGTGAGGGGGAAACCGTCAGTCCATTAATATTGTCATTTTATTTTGTTTATTCGCAATATAACAGTATAAATTTGTATTGTTATTCGTAAACCAAGTAAATTGTTCATACAAACAGAATGAATGTATGTGAAAAGTACGAGGTTATGAAAAATATACTATGTTTGATCTAAATGTTTGACTGCACTGTCCCTTACAGCCTTGTCTTTGTTTACATGAAACCAAAATATTTAAGTTGTTGGCATCTGATCTGACAGAAGTTTATGAAAAAAGTTAACTACTGACGTAAATAGACAACTTATGGTTCACTATCTATTACAATCTGTTGAAGTTAATAAACTCATACAATTTGATAAGCGTCATATTAGCATTGGTTTAGTTCTCCCCTTTAACCAGAACTTTCCATTTGTTTGTTACATCCAGATGGAGGAGCAAAAGAAGAAATCAGTACGATCAGATAACTGGATTCAACCAAACATTGTAGTAAAAGTGATAACAAAAAGACTGGGAGAGAAGTATTATAAGAAGAAAGCAGTTATTCGGGTAATGATAATTTAGTGATGATTGCCTGTCTGTATAGTTGTACCCAGTTTGTGATGTTTTTGATATTGTATGATTTTACAGGAGGTGCAGGATAAATACACAGCTGTGGTGAAGATGATCGACTCTGGAGACAAACTCAAACTGGACCAAAGTCACATGGAGACGGTCATTCCAGCTCCTGGTAACGCATTCGTATTGTTAAACATGCATTCTTTCCATTTAAAGAAATAGTTCAGCCAAATAACTGTCTACAGATAACTCAAAATAAACCTTTTCTCTATTACAGGTAAACGAGTTTTGATCGTAAATGGTCAATATAAAGATACAGAGGCCATCCTGGAAGCCATAAATGAGCACAAATTCTCCGCCACACTCATCTTAGACTCGGTAAGTTCACACAGAATATTATCACAGTAACCTCCAAATACTGTCAGACAGGCTGACTGAGATCAGCACGCTTCTTAGCTAACTGCAAGCTAATTAAGCTACTAATTTTTACAAATGGCATTCTTGTTGTTTTGTTTTGGCTTCACATTCTTATAACTCAGCAGGTACATGTATGCGACAGCATTTTTAATCTCGAGTTTTACAGTTTGGTGTTTGTCCTGTTTCAGGGTCGTCTGAAAGGAAAAACAGTGGAGGGAATTCCATACGAGGACTTCTCCAAACTAGCGTGATGTTCATTATTTTTCCAGAGTGACTCTACTGTGTCAGAGCTCGATCTAGATGTTTTATATTTCTCATGTACATAATAAAAGTCCTACACAATCACGTCATTTACATACTGAAATAAACTGATCTGGTTTTTATTATCTTTGGAGGTCATTAAAAATGGTTGTATATGATAAAATAGATCACAAATTATGTAAATTCAGTGTTATAATACATTATATATTACAGATATGCTGGAAGTATAATTGACTTGATTAAGAGATTTCAGTTGTTAATGCACAGCGTTATGTTTTGTATACATTTTCTAGTAGTATTAAAAATGAGCCTCTCTTCAAATGGCTATGTGGCAAGTTTCATTAAAAAGGGTTTTGTGGTTCTTGTATAAAATAAGAGATTTCTGTCTATTCTAACAGTCTCAGAGAGACGACAGGAAGCTGTCCAGCTGAGGGAGGATATAGTCAGTGTAACTGCCATCAATGAAGCCCTTCCCATTGTTATGAACAAACCAGCAGTAGACATCTGAACCTCGTTTCCTGTCACGTCTGTAGTCCTTCTGCCAACCCCTGTTCAACACACCACCATTCAAACATGTTAAAATAGGATAAGAGCTGCACAGGCAATTATTAAAATAATACAAATGTGACGACATAAAATATGTTGTGAGAAACACGTCAAGAACATGTCAGCATCATATTTTGTCTCAATGTTTTTATAGTAAAGATTTATTATTTTCAGCTCTGTAAGTAGAAAACTATAACAAATTATGTACACATCATAATGGTATTTAAATTTATTTGTTGATTTGAATAAAATAAAAGGTACCAGTTGAAATAAACCAAAAGTACCATTCTGCACCAGTATAAAATGATGTATGTAACTGGGGAGATGAAACTAATGTAAAATACAGCTGATGTAAAATGTCTGTTTCGAGAAATATGACCTGGACATGTTCTTTGTGTGATTCACTCTACAATGAGTGTCACATTCAGAAATGTTGCTTGTATGAGACATGAATGTATTGTACCTGGTGACAGCCAGTTTGTGGTTTTTCACAGCCATTATGGCCTCTTTCTTTTTTGGATCGGTTCCTTCATGCACAGAAAACACCTTCACCTCTGGTTCCTGTGCAAACTGACCTGTGAGGACAGACAACACAATTTATGACATTATTACACACTAGAACAAAACGTAAAAGACTTTTTACAAAACTATGACATGTTTGTGAATGTTCTGAAATGTTCTGGGTTTAATACAACTAATCTTCAATCAAAACCATTAATAACAGTTTGTTCATAACTCGGTTAATTTACAACACCAATTTGTTGTGTACGTATAGCCACAAGACTTTATGTTGTGCTGTTGCTGTTATATTGCTATTACTGTTATATTATGTTGCTGTTATGTTGTTGTTATATGTTATGTTGTTGTTACTGTATGTAATGTTGCTGTTATGTTGCTATTACTGTATATTATGTTGCTGTTATGTTGTTGTTATATGTTATATGTTGCTGTTATGTTGTTATATGTTATGTCAGCTGTTATATGTTATGTTAGCTGTTAGTGTTTAGAATATTGTTTTGTAGTCTATTGATTTGAATGTATAGTGACGCACCGATGAGGCCGTGAGCCTGTGAGGAATATTCATTGTTATTTGGCATGTAAAAGCCCAGGAAGTCCACCTGCACTGGATGCTTCTTCCACACCCGATGCAAAAGCACCATCACTGAAATACCCTCATCAATCGTCACGGTAACCTGCTGCTCCTTCACTATGGCAACCTTCATCCTGACAAGCAAGGGTTTGCATATATTAACAAATCAATCAGCACATATTCAAACAGTGCTCAAGATCCGACCCTGTTTGAAGTGGTACAGTAAACATTATTACAACAAAAATGTTAATGATCATCAATCTCATGAGCTTGTCATGGCTAACACTGTTCTTTCAGTTGTTCCTACAGTTCAGGAACTGGTTCACTCTACAAGTGGATCAGACTTCATGCTGATGGTCCAGGGTCTGGCTCTGTGTCATACCTGTTTAGCATCAGTTCAGCTGTTGCTCCCCAGGAGAAAGAGTGATTGTTCCTTCCTTCCATCAGGTCAATTCTGTTGGTTCCTATTATGACCTGCACACCGTCTGTTTTAGAATATATGGAGATGGTACCAAAGTATGTGTTTATTTTGTTGTTCTTCATCTTCTTGGAGCCCACCAGCTGACCGTTGACTGTAATTCCTGTATGAAGGGTGAAGAAAAACAAAGCACACGTCAAACAGAAATGAAAATCATTTTTAAATTGTAATTGAAATCGTTTTAATATTGGAGCTCTAGTGACGTTACCCTTTCCAGGATCAGAAATCAAGTTGAGGATGTGTCCAGGTTTGGAATCAATGTTGAAGCAGACGTCCATGTTGACTTTGGGCAGGTGAATGATAAAGTGAGGATCATTGTCCACTGCATTAAAAAAGCAAATCATTATATTAATGTTTTATATGGACTCAGTATCTTTAATCTGTTCTGACTGAATTTAAGAAATCTCTTTTTTTTTACATATTTTTGGGTCTGTGTTGTGTCTGTTTGTTTTTTCCAGCTAGAAATGCACACACACACAATTTAGAGGAAACACTGGCGTTAACTACTGGCTGCATTTTGGAAGGCAACAGTAGCCCAAAACAATGCCTCTATTGTTCCCTGTGTGACGGCTAAAAATGCCAAAGGCAGAGCAAGTAATTACATTTTTATAAAAGACTACGAAGACAAACTGTGTTGTTATCCTTTAAAAACAGCATGCACTAATAACCTGTGCACAAAAAGACAAGCACCTGAAAAATGCTTGCTTATTAGCCCAAATTCACCCCTAAGTCTCTATAATATTACAGTTCCTTTAAAAAGTCTCAGGTTGTAACAACTTCGACAAGATCATGATCCAACTGCAGGATTTATTGAAGAACCTACAGACAGTGTACGTCTATGAGACCTGGTGCTGTGTGATCACAGGACTGTCTGCTCTGTGGGTCAGCAGGAAAGCATTATTCTTTCAGCTGTCTAAATACGCTTGGACTGTGTTGCATTACCGATATTGATCTGCGCAGGGAGCACTTCTTGTTCTCCGGTTGCTTCTCTGGGGGCAGGAGCGTTTGTAGGCCGTGCCCACGGAGGATTCTGATAGACCACTTGTGACACTGGGATTGAACCGGATAAAGGAGCAGTAGCTGAAAAACAAAAGACACCACACTATTAAGGCCTGGGGTGCACAGTATATATTATTATGGTACTATATTACTGTACTGTATTACTGTTTATTTTATATCAGTCTGTTATTGGTGACAGATACTATCAGGGGATTTATTTTCCAATGTAAACAGTAAACTGTGCCAGTTTTCAAAACTACTAACCAGCTGTTCGGCACAACCTAAAATAGTACCTTTTGTGTTTAAAACTAGGCAAAATGGTAGATTTATGATCCGCTATCATATTAGTTATCTACCATACTTAATAAATAACATAAAAAGTTTAGGTTACTAACTAGGTTACTCTAGGTTAATAGGGTGTTGCCTATGTGGTTGGATAGTTCTTGAGGGTGGTTGCTTCTTGGCCCACACCCAAGTAAAAATAACTCATTCTTTAGTCTCTTAGTAATATTTTCTGGTTGGTTATATTCTGGGTCCTTCAATGCAAGTCTGTTTGATTTTTCATTTTATAAGATAAAATAAGTTACATACAGAATGAGATGAAAATGTTTTCTGTTGGTTACCTGAGCAACAGCCATGTTTGGAGTCTTTGGGCGAGTCGGCGATGAGTCGCTCTGCTTTCTCCTGGTCCTGACTCTCCACCAGCATGGCAGTGAGAGGAGTCACAAACTGATGCTCCACAGCTAAAGCCACGATTCTCTGTGTGATCTTACGCTTCTTCATAGCAGTGGGAGCCAGAGAGCTACACGAGAGCAATTCAGCAGTCCAGCTCATTATTCATGTCAGCTTAAACTTGTTTGACTTACATTCCTCGATAACATCAAACCTCATTCATTCTTACGTGTCTTGTGACCAAATAACAAGAACCAATGAGGTTTGTTGTTACTGATGTGCAGGGGCGCTGCTCGCAATTTTGGGCCCTATGACAAAATATGAGGTTGGGCCCCCCTAGTAGTGTTATTACTAATAAAGCAGGTCTCTGGGGGCCCCTAAAGGGCGTGGGCCCTTAGAATTGTCCTAACTTTCCCCCCCTTAGCGGCGCCCCTGCTGATGTGTTGTCATATTTAAAGTTGGTCTCTTTATAAATCAGTCGATCAAACATTTGATCCTTCAGATAATGTGCCGCTTCAGATAATATGGACTTTACATGGATGCCTTTAGGTTCAGAATTTTGTTTTGATACAGCTACTTTTTTAATAGAATTCTAATAAAAGTGATTCTAGTAAAAGAAACGAATCCCCAGCTCACAATTTTAGCTTTATCTTTTCCGTTAAGTAACAAAAACATTATCTGTAAAGTTTTAGGAGTGTTCAAAATGTCCAATTTTTTAGACGTTGTATTAACATTATTGGCTGGTTATAAAAATGCTATTCAAACATTTTTTAATCCTGTAACATTTTTTAAATGTCACACTAAATACTTTGATAAGTTTGAGACAACTTTTAGAGAATGTTAGCCAACGTTCTGAGAACATTGAAACAGCTTTGACACGAGCGCAGTCTTTGAGGAGTGAACACAGGGTTGGTGGCTCTTACCGTTCAGCTAGTAGTTGATTGACGGTGATGTAAGCCCACATCTGTCGAGCGAAGCCGGGGAAGGAATGTTGTTGTGTGCTGAGTGCAGAGTCCAGCTCCTGAACATCTGCATCCGTCTGAATGTTAAGATCCATGTTGGCCTAGACAGGAAAAGTCCTTCTCATCAAAGAAAGTATTTAAATAGTAAATATGCTTTTTGCCAAACAGGAAAACAGGTCCCATCGCATCTGCTTGTTGGAGAAAGTGTTGACAGCGATATGAACTGACAGCCACATCATCTGACTTTTAAGGTAATCAGCTAACCTAGATAGTTGGTTTCAGATATCAAGCTGCATATGTGATGGACAATGCTTCTGCTCATCTTTGGTAGCTCCTTTGAAAGCATCATGAGTAAAATAGCTTATTTTTAACAAAGCACATACAAAAGACCTGAACCAGATGCAATGAGACCTGTTTTACAAAATACAGAAGTTTGTTGAACTGAACAAACATTTAACAAACATCTGCAAACATTTAGTGGCTCATAACCGATAATAACACATCATATCCACTTATAGTTGAAAACTGAAAACTTCCTACTGAAAAGACCAGCATAGACCAGGCTGAATTCTCATGCTGGTCCAGGCTGGTTATGCAGACACCAGTACATGAGCATTAGATGCTGAAGACCATTATCTGATCATGCTGGTCTTTCCAACAGGACTGTGAATCTCTGATATAGTGGTGAAGTGAAGCTCACAGCAGAGGCAGTGGTGAAGCTCTGCAGTGTGGTAAGGTCTGATGGTTGGAGTTTCCCGGCCACTATCAGCTCAGAACCACTGAAGAACTTGTCAAAGCGGTTCTGAGTCACGTCTTTGACAGTGTCCTCAGGGAAGTGGATGGTGATAGACCTGAGGAGAGGAGCCGAGACCTGGCTGTAGAATTCCTGCAGAGAGACAGAACAAGGAAATGTCCTTCATGAAACAGCGTTCCTGGGGTGAGAAGATGTTTCTTAAAGTTTTGTCAGAAAATAACAACAGACAAAAGAGACAATTGTTGACATTAAGTAAAAAGAAAGAGGTAAAGATGTGAACAGCTTAGATAATATTCAGACTTTGGGATCTAAATCTGAGCACAATTTGAGACATTGTTGAGATATCTTCTGAAATTCTAAGGTACACATGTGAGATAATTGTTTTCTCTTAATAGAAAATCTGTGAAGACTTCAGTTTGCTTTCCATTGAATCCTATTGCATTCAAATAGCTGAGAAAAACTGAGATATTAAAGACATCTAATTTGTGATTTTGTTTTCATATGTGTGAGGACCTCAAACACCATATGAGTGTCGTAACCCTAATAAATATCCAGCGAGAGTCATTTGTTTGTCCTTAATGTAGCTGAAAATACAAAGATCAACATGGAGGACACATTGCTTGTTGCTTCGCTGTGATGTGTCAGACTGAACCTTTAATTGCTCTGATGCGTCGTGGTTGGCATAGATCCTCTGGGCGACGCCCCTGTTGTCCATGGCGATTCGCTCCAGGAAGTCAAAGTCCACATCGAATCCAATACCAAGAGAGAAGAGAGAAAACTCCTCCCTCATCACCCGCTTCACGTTCTTCTGGATGGTGCTCAACTTTATCTCTCCTGAAGGAAGAGAGAGAGAATGATGCTTGCTTGCCCATTTAAACCTGCTGAGGTACGCTGGGGTATTCTGAGACACTGTCATAATGTATGTGATTTCTGCAGAGTGCTTGTTCCACAATAACTGATTCCTCTCACCTACTGTTGGGTCTCCATCAGAAACCAGCATGATCATGGAGACGGAGCGCGGGTCAATCACTCCCTGACTGGACGCTTTCACCAGTATCTGCACTGCTCTCAGAAGAGCCTCGTTGATGTTGGTTCCTGGGGTTAAAATTCACTCGAAATCAAAACACACAAACTTCTCAAACCACATGTCTCTCTCTCTAACCTTCTCTCTCTCACCTCCATTGGGTTTGATAGCCTGGATGTACTTCTTGGCTTCATCCACCTGGATGGAGGAAGCTGGGACCAGATCTTCACTCCAGCAGCGGAC
>JAZGTJ010013238.1:0-15178 GCA_036877575.1 Botia almorhae
ACACAGCCCTGACATTCTGATTGTGATACACACAATATTCTTAGACATTTTCACACTTATAACATGGAAGTCTCCAAATACGGTAATATACTGTAATCAGAGAAAAGGTTCAGCTATGACTTTTGAAAACACAGTGACAATTAAGACACAGCCCTGACATTCTGATTGTGATACACACAATATTCTTAGACATTTTCACACTTATAACATGGAAGTCTCCAAATACGATAATATACTGTAATCAGACAGAAGGTTCAGCTATGACTTTTGAAAACACAGTGACAATTAAGACACAGCCCTGACATTCTGATTGTGATACACACCGTTCAAGAACTAAACTGCGTAATAGGTGCCTCAACAAGAGCGTGCGTGAGCTCATATAATTAGTAGTAATTAATGATGAAAAAGTGAGGACCCGTTTGTATTTCAAATTATCCCATTAGCTCTTGTCATACTCGTGTACACAAAACAGCTTGAGTTCAATTAGTTTTTTGTCACACAAAAGTGATTATAGGCAGCTAGTGTAACCTGATTCATGGGACACCTCCTGTCTGATCTCAGCAACTGATTTACTGTTCGCATCAGTACTCAGTACAGACTTACTAGCGTTGAGCAGCTTGGTAATGGCTGTGTTTTTCATTTGAAACCTCCCTTTGTCTCCAAAATGGTTGTAACCTGTGTTTTAATTATTGTTACATCACATGCCCCTAACTTGGGTACACACCAACCAGAATTCACCAAAGGTCTTGCCCTAGATAACCAGGTGTAACTAGCTGTAACTAGCTGTGCGGCATAGTTTCTCATTGACACAATATATACAAGACAGCAAACAGAGTAAAAGTATTTCAACCGAGGTGTACCAAGCTTTGATGGATATTTAAAATTTAGTCCTCGCCTCTCTATCGCCATCTCAGTTTGAAATGTAAAATTGCAGGTAACTTACGTAGTTATTGTAGGTTTAAAGTCAAATGAAGCCAAACTGTTAAGACAAATTGTAAATCATTATTATAACCTCACCTCATTGACAATCGGGGTAAGATAACGACATCGCTTTAAACGCTGATCTACTACATTATGTCTTTAGAAACTGATTTTTGTTCAAGGTAAAGGGACCATCTTGAACATCTTGATCTATTATATACTTGCTTTATTCATTTTTAACCATAAAACGTTACGGATCGCAGCATTAACTTGACTACTGGCTAGAACCACAGGAATAGAGCTTTCCAAGTTTTCTGTCTTTTCCCTGTCGTCTAAATTCATACACTAGCTCTGTGCGGCGAACAGACCAAAATTTAACCAGCGCGACACGGGTTTGGCGCAACGTAAGTAAACGACAGAGTTTGAAACAGGACCTCAGCAGGTGATATCGTACAAAGTCTAGACAAATAAATTTCATACTCAGATCATATTTACACCATTTATTACAGCAGTATTCAAGATTATAATTATGAAGGTTTAAACATATTTACCGTAAATGTGTTTTCCGTTCGTTTATACACACTATACACAAAAATATTATCTGTGGTTATCGACACAGATGCAGTGCGTTAAAAACATTTAGTAAAGAAAAAGTGAAAGATTCCTCTAAAACAAGAACCATTGCCAATTAATAACAACTGCAATATTTGAACCCCTCCCTGACAGAAACCAATAATAAAACAGTGACATTTTGAAACACATTGCAGTTTTCGCCACTGGTTCCAAGTTGATTTCATATGAAAATACGTAACGCACCGCCACCATATCAACACGCGTCCTGTGATTCAGTATCGCTGTGAGTCTTGTACTTGTGGGCTCTCTACTCTGACCTTTCTCGACCTCTGCATTGATCCTTCCATCTGTCTTGTTCAAAATACAGACATAATCAAAAGCTTTCGAAATCGATTTTGTTGCATCAGACGTTGTAATCCACCCAAGATGGCTTGCCAATGCGCACACGGACAAGAAAATAAAACATGATGGAATCAATCGGCGTAACATATCGATACAACCTTCATATTCTAACAAGCCTGTCCGCTGAAGTCCCATGTTTGTTATCTAGTCGTTTTAAAATGGCTCCTCGACATATTTTGTTATGTGTGCACAGGGGCTGTTATTTCTAGGCTGAGTGAAACTTTAACAGATGTTGCTGTTAATTACTACAGGAGGGGGGAAATGCGATTTAAACACTTTTTTATTAATTAGTTCCATTGGAAGTGCGATGCCGGGGAGATGGAGCGGCGTGAGGGACAGCGAAATACTGAGGTGTCAACAGTGGCAATGTCTGAGATCAAAATAACGTGTTTCAAATCAAACGGCATCGCACGCTCCGAAAAAAACCTCTCGTGCCAGAAACAACATTTTTGGTGAGAAACGTCGCGTGTTATTGTAACACGTTTGTAGTTCTGGAATATATAAACAGATATGTTCAATAACATGAATAACTCTTTAGAGAAGTGGTTCTCGTCCTTTATGACTTCAAGACCCCCCCTTTTGTTTTATTTAAAGGGTCGTCCTCCACTCACAATGTATGGCTAATACATTATTCTAGAGTATGTCATAACTAGAAAGCTAAATATCCATCATAATATAACCAAACGCTAAGATAAATAATGATTTATGTTGTTTCTGCTTATTTAACTTCGCTTTAATTTGCTAATATGACTTATTTTAAATAATTTTAAGGCCCCCTTGGAAGTTTGTTGTGGTCCCCTAGTGGTCCCCAGACCCCTGACTGAGAAACACAGCTTTAGAGGAATTTAGAGGTAATCATTGATTCCTCATGGACCCGGTTGGAGATTTTGTAATCCCTTACATTTAAATTCGGTGTTAAATGTAGACTACCTAAACCAAACCCACCCATCTCTGTAGCTCTCTATAGAAGCTCAACGATAAATTAGCCTTACGTTTAAAACGAATCTGATAATTTCACGATACTCAGCAGTCTCTCTGTCTTGCTTTCTATATAATCAGCTCTAATCCTGAAATTACATACAGTCCAATGTGACTAACAATGTTCTCTCGTACCAAGACACACGCCATTTTAAATCCTTTGTCTGGCCAGCATGTACAACAAAACCTACACCGACATTTCGGCAGAGCATTTCAGCCGATCCGCGGTGCAGAACCCCATGCATATTGTAAAATATGTACGCTGCCTGTCCTTTAATACAGCCTCTCACGTCTCACTACCAGGGCAGGACGGACAGGAGAGAAAAGACCCAGTGGAAAAATAAAGTGCCATAATGAATCTAAAAAGCATGATTCACTCCCATCAGACGTACTCAGGGAAGTGTCATGTTCTCTCGAGATCTCTGTCCGCCGACAGCCCTGTTGCAGAGGGCTGAGACGGTGGCACACGAGAGCATAAATCCCAATTACGCCCGGTATCGCCCGCCGCAAATGGCCACCTTTTCAAGGCAACAGATTAGGTTTTTTTTTTTGCCTTAAATTGCACAAACGCATTAAATCCCCACAGGAGAAACAGGCCGATGCACGAACAATACGCGCGTGAAAAAAAGCTAGCAAGGCGCGCGTGGTGCGGCGGAGAGCGGAGCAACCTCCGCTTTGGGCTCGGAAAGGAAAGGTAAGATAATCAATTAATCCTGGCAGTAATTGGGTGTGTGGAAAAAGGCAAAACGCAGTAATGAAAGTCATCCGTTGTGCTCGTCTTTCTCTCCCTGGCCTGTTGAACCCTCCCCCCATCATCTGCAGGATCTCAGGTGCTTAGCCATGCAAATCTGTCTGACAGCTCCGTACATCTCTGTCTGCCTAATTGGACAGTATAGAGTTGTTTATGGATATTGCAGACATTTAAGGCTCAGTCGGGGGCTGCTCAAAAATCATTAGCCGTGGGCCTCTGATACTGGACTAAGTCTTCTTCCTCCGCCGATGTCAAAGTGGGCTGTAAAAAATGTTTGTCTTTGTCATCCTTGCGAGAAGCGGCTCTGCAGAACCTTATGAAGTACACGAGGAACGTCTTAATGTGAGAGAGTGTGCACAGCTTCGGCTGTGAGGTTTGGACAACGACGGTCCAATTACAGACGTATCAGGGCAAAGCGAAGCAGCGTAACGCTGCTTATCAAAATAATTTGCTCTGAAACCAATTCTTCGTACACTTTTATTTATTATTTCACATAAACTCGGTGTCTACTGTCTGAAATTGTTTTACAAGGTACAAAATCGTGTTCCGTGTGGAGCGCATCTGCACAGTTCTTTCCAGGCAACAATATTCCAAGCGGGAATTCACCCAAATGGCACCAATTACCCTCATGGTCCTGTTGGGTAAAAGTCCAGTGTGAAGTCCACACCAGCACAAGCTTGACTGAAGTGTCCATTTATAAGGGCCCTTTTGACCTTAAATGAAAAACATACATATATTAAACATATATATATTATATACATTACACATATGTATGATTTCCCTAAGCTAAGTTGACTTATAAAGTTAAAACTCATTCCTGTCTAAGTGACCAGTCTTCAGTCAGAATAAGCTGCAAAATGGACCAGACTTCCCGCCAAAACGGACAAGTCTGGCTCTGCGAAACCACATCCGCTCACACTCTCCCCCCTCCAACACATAGCCGCGCGAACAGAACAGTACGTGCAAATAAACAAAGATCTATATTACAGACAATAAAGACTTGATTATTGTGTAAATCGATCTCTTCATAATGAAAGTTTGCTTGCAGATGACGCAGTAAGTCAACCAGAAAGCACCACGTACCCAGAAGCCCCGCAGATATCGGAGCAGTGAAGAGAGAGACATCCCCCCACCCTCCTCTCATTCCAGCCATAAACTAAAAACCCAATCAAAGGCAAACTCGGTTTCTATTATCTGTTCCTACCAACACCAGCGTCCCATTACAGAAATGTTTTTTCCCATCAAAGCCTTTACTTATCACTTCGTCTGTGACATTGAACTTCCCGTGCCCCGGCCGCCGAGACACATCTCTGAACCCTCGCGATCAGTCTTCATCCCCAGTAACAATTTAGTAATGAAGTATTGATTTCCAGATTCTCTTCTTATGGATGATATTAGATTTGGTTTGATAAACTGTGTCGGGGGCCCCTAATCTGCTCTGGCCCTTTCTCTCCTGTCTGTAAAACAAAGTGCCACTAGAGGGATAATGACCAAGGAACATCGATGAACTCATTTCATCAATTTGTAACACTTGACAATGAAAAAGAGCCGCGTTTTTCACACGCCAATGTCAAAGTTTATTGCTCAGGGTAGGGTCTTATTGGAAGCCCGACATCTTGGCTCTAATTTATGGGCCCCCGCGTGCTGGTTACTTTGAAAGGAAATGTTTGGATACGGCTGGGATATTAGTGTTGCACCTGGCCTGGCTGGTTTTTACCCGGCCACTGGGGATCCATGCATCACGTCGGCAAATACAACAACATCTCGCGGCCGCTCAAGCTATCTGGCTATTAGGAGGGAGAGGAAGGGATCTATGACATGCATAAGTCATGAGATGATGCTATGTCTTGGTCAGATGGACTCCTGAAGGAACGAAAATAATTCACCTCTCTGAGGAAGCAACAAAGGGCCCCCGCTGTTTTTGAAAACCTGCACTCGCTTGAGCGCTCCGTGTTTACATTGGTCCTATAATTCAAGGTACCGACGTCTCAAAATGATTTAACATAATCCAAATATTTCTAAGGCAAGCCGGGCAGATTCACATTTTGATCAATTTTGTTTCGCTTTATTTTTTTGGGGGGGTTGCATTATAATAAAGCAATATGCCTGTATTAAAGTGATTTTAGCACAATTAACCCATACTCAAATGTAATATGTGTACATAAATCCAATGTCCATATATGGAATACATGCCATATATGAACTAGGAACAATTCCCTATATTCACATATATATATATATATATATATATATATATATATATACGTGTGTGTGTAACACATATGGCAATATTACTCTTAATATAGGGACATATGTCTCATATAATACATTTCTGTATGGGAAGGTGTTTTGCTAAACCTCCATAATAATGGTAAGATCGTTGTAACGCACAGCCCCCAAGTTTTGGAAAACGGCAATAAAAACATATTATTAAATAATTGTATTATTGATATCATCACAATATATCATCACAATTATTGCCCCAAGTAATAGTTCATTAGTCTAAATGTAAGCCGCTGCCACGCTTTTCATGTTATTAAAACATTTGTACATCTGCACTTACAGTGGCTTTGAACATGGCTCGTCCAATCAGATTTCACATCTAAAACAGCACAATTTTTAAAGGTGACTTTAAAAGTTTCTTAAGATAAATTCCTTAACAATAAAAACCATTACAAGCAACATCTTTCCACACGGCTGGGCTACAGTTAATTCTACAAACATGTTTTCCTATGACTGAGGTAAAAAATAAACAAAAACGGAGAAGGAATTTTCTCTCGGACATCAGCTCAAACTTCCAGTCTGCCGTGAGATAATGTTGTACCTGCCGCGGCTGACGGACAGCTGAATATCTTTAGCTTTTGTTCTTTATTTACAACAGTCAGACTGCACTCCACGCTGGCCTGATTTCTCAGGTGAATGCGCACTATTCTCAAGGAAAAACAAGCGAGGTATGGCAAGAGGAGAAAAGGAGAGAAGACCAAGTTTCTCTGAAGCGGAAATAGAGGATATCTCACTCAAGCGCTACACAGTCCCGCCTGCATCACCTCTCTCTTATTAGTCAGTAAAACAAGTTTATTTACTGTATTCCGTATTCTTGTGCAGTGTGACCAGAGCCACGAGGTTCCACATATGCGAGAAATAAAACCAACTTGTTTTCTTTGTCTTATTTAAATGTGTTTGTTAAGGGCCCATCCCTCTGAGCACCAGAGGCCCTTTAACTGCGACTCAGACATCATGGTCTCTGCTCTCAGTAATCACATTCCCTCTCCCCCGCGAGATCTACGTACATAGTGCTTATCAACTAGATTACCGCCAGGTGAAGATGAATAACCCAATTTGCAGCTCCTCATTTCAGTGGGTGTAGTTTTCAGTGTCAGCATGCATTAGTGGATGGAGTGCATTGCCTTGCAGGATGGGTGTGGCTGTATCTCTTTTAAGATTGAGACATGGGGCACTTGAGCTGCCGTGATTAAACTCCAACCCCAAAAACTGCTAAACACAGATTTACAAAGAACAATCCTGGTGAACAGACCTGCATACCTGTTAGTTAAACCCTACGTTTAATTTTAAGTCAATTTATGCAGTCTGTTTAATAGTTTGTACTGTTATATACCTTAATATCAGTCACTACCCAGCTAACAGGGAATGTTCTCAGAACCTTGGCTAACATTCCGTAAACGTCATCAAAAATGTTCTTGCAGTTACGTTAGTAGAACATTTTTAACAGTGTATATCATATATATTACAATGTTATTCTTAAAGTGTTAGTGGAATGTTTTAAAACGGTACCAAAATAAACAAATGTTTAAATAACGTTCTTATGACCAAGCAATAATGTTAATACAATGTCTAAAAACTGGATGTTTTGGACACTTCAGACCTTTTAAAATAACATTAACGTTTTTGTTTTGTCCTGGAAACATTATGGAAACATTATGGAAACATTATGAAAACATTCTTACAACCTCAAATAGTTAGCTGGGTCAATGTTAACCAGCTTCACCAGCTCAGGTTTGTAGTCGAGCACTATGCTTGTCCACGAGGGTAGACCAGTACCTAATTAGGGCTAACCAGCATAAGCAAGCTTGAACTAGCGTAGAAATAAATGCTGGTCTAAGCTGATCTTTTCAGCAGGGTAAGCACACACAATTCATATTAGCATAGCCTAGCATCTTTCATTTTTTACAGCGTGACAGAGTTTTGATGGGTCCCAGGAGGTGTGGTTCCCCAGGCCTCACACTTTTTAACGCTAGTCCCCAGAAGGGATGAACACAGTACACGTTACCGCCGGTAACGCATTGCGCTGTTATGGATGGTCTTAATGTCCACTGCCTCTCAGTGCAAAGGAGGCCTTCCTTTCACAAACGAGTGTTTACGTGACTCTCTGAGGTGATTACTGATAAAGAATGACACACTGAGCACAGACGCAAGGGAAACACTCACCAGGGTCCAATCGCCTCTCCTGCCTTCCTCTCATTTGGGAGCCCTGTGCCAAATGTCTAAATACAGAGGGGTCGAATACTCACCTCTCCTTATGAGACACTTCATGTCAGAATGAAGGATAGAAAGTCGGGTCATCAAAAATTCAGGAGGCTTTTAAGGAGTACCCAACACCTTCTCGCTGATTCGATGGGGTTTTTGAACGTACTGTATTTTCTCTGAAGGATACGGCCTGTCACAGTCAAATAGCCTGTGACACAGAGACTCAAAAAGGCACATCGAGGAAATGGGCCTGGTGGGACGCCTACAAGTTTAACAGTCTTTTCTGATTTAGTATCTACATTGAATATGTGCAAAGGGCAGATGTCACAAAACAAGCATGCAAGGAACAGCATATGAGAAAAGTCAAGGCATACGAGGCTAAACGTAAGCGCTAGGCCTAAGTGTACCGTCACCACAAGTCAAAAATGTTTAAACACAGAATCGCTATTTCCAATAATAAGATTATTTACAAGATATTTTCTATAAACAGCCTCTGCGGCAGACTCTCCAGACAATCATTTTAACGTAAAATAATGCACTTGTAGTTCATTAACAATGGAAGCCTAGCAGTTGACAACTAACACTGTGGACTGTGCTTTATAATAGGCAATAGGACCCACTGGGACAGTTGCCCGCTAAGCTTCCGTTGTCCACACTTCAAAATTATTTTCTGCTGTAATGAACGGACCGCAATAAACGCTACAAATGATCCAGAATATTCTTCGAAGCAGATCGCTCTGCGTTCAGATGTTAAACGCAAGCCCACAGTCCAAAAGGACTTGTTTTCTCAAACACAAAAATAGTACGGATAAAACCGGAGAGTAAAGAGTCTGTTCTGTTCGAGCCACTGTGTGCGCACACATACATTTGAAATATTAGGTCGTTAGCAAGCACCATTAGGAAGTGAGAACAGAGAGCCATTCTTTCCCGAGAAGATGCCTGTCCCAGCCATCACACTTCAGGCACACGAGGGCTCCAATGGCACCTGAGGGGGAATCTCATGGCTGTCATCCCAGAAAGAGTCCTGCACGCATACAGGCCTGCCATCTGCTCTCCATATGAGATAAAAATGAGGAATTGTCCTCAGAAAGCCATCTTCCTTTCTTCTTTGACTCACCATCTGAAAAATACTCAAGAATATTCTGCATAAACAGAGAAAGCTGCTCTGTTAGTAGCTCGCTGACCAACGCGGAGGCTAATTACTTTAAACGCTAACAGAGTCGTTGGGTCTTTAGTGTGGTGCAGTTCCGTTTGAAGCGCGAAACCTATTCGAGATCAATATGCTGACGCTGGATACGCTAGCTTAAAAAAGTACTTCTTTAGAAAGAGCTAAAAATGCCTCAGATCTGCTTTGTAACTTTATTAAAGGAATATATCACCCAAATACAAAAATTCTGACAAACATAATTTACTCGCCCTTGTGTCTTTCTTCCACAGAACACAAAAAACCATCCAGACATGATTCTTTCATTCCATGTGTTTAACCTTCCATCCTTCCTGAGGGGTGAACCCCTTCGGTCTTAGAAACTGCATGAAAAAACGACAGTGCATTATTTAAAATGTATTTCTTAAAATTGCTTTTTTAAATTTCATTAAAACAATCAAACGTTTTAATGGATAAATAAGGGCATGGGAAAACGACAACAGCTGCTAGGGCCAAAGTGGTGAAATTTTCCCGTTTGCTTCTGATAAATATAGTTTATATTCTAACAAAACTGTTGGAAAAAAGGACATATATGAAGGAAATGTAAACATGCACAGCTCAGTAAGAATGACCCTTAAAAAACAGGTTAAATCTAAGAGTACATGCGTTCTGTACTGTATTTTATGCAGCATACCTGCAGTAAGTCACCTTCCGTGCTTTGTTTTGTCACAGCACACGCATTACCTCAACCCCACAGAAACAGCATTATTTTATGACTCCAGACGAGAGAGAGAGAGGGAGTGAAAACAGAAGAAAAAGGTTTAAAAAGGGAGATGGGCAAAAAAGGTCCTTCAGGGAACATGGTGTAAATGAACTTCCAGGAATGACACAAGCGAGCAATGAGGCGTAGATAGAAAATATACGCTGCACATCATCGGATAGAGATGCCAGTGGAAATGGCTTCATTGAAGTGTCAGCCCTCATCCATCAATCAATCATCCGCAAGAAACAATAACGGCCGCCGCGATGGTGCGGCTTTTATGGGGCTTACTCATGGGTATCGGCAACAGCACTTAAGGGTGGTTGAAACACCGCAGGAAAAAAGCGAGGTTAGGGGAATGCAGTCGCATTTCACATGCAGGTAGAGAGCAGGAAAAAGAGAGAGAGAGATAGAGAGCGGAGAGAGGGGCACACTTAGCAGACGTGCAAAGAAAAAGTGAAAATACTCCCTCGGCAGAAAGAAAAATTGCCGGCGTTTCTGATCCAGAGTCAGGAGAGGCAGAAAACAAAGGCGTCTAACATCTATCACTCATCTCCTCATCTATCAGTTCAGCTCTGTGTTTTGAGAGTATGTGAGATTGTGATGTTTGGGCCATTGTAATATTTATGGTCTGATGACAGAAGGCTAGATGGGCTCAGGCAGGCGGATGTTAGATGTATGTTGTCACAGGGTCGTGACCCCGGCCCCGCATCTCCCTCTGTGGTTTGGATTCGCATCTGCGAACGCAACATCTGTGGAGGAGCAAAAGTGTTTACGTAACGTTGTCAAGAAATGATCATTTTTTATTACAACCAATCAGATTGGTGAAGTGTTAAGAGATGTCATTTAAAGAAACAGTTCACCCCAAAATAAAAAAAATCTGTACTGAATCATGCAGTTTTCACTCAATTTTTTGTGTGGAAAAAAACATCGTTCACTGTCAAGCTTTGATGATGATGAGTTAATAACTGACAAGTTTTACTTTTGGGTGCACTGGTCCTTCCACAGATCATTTAAAAGATTAAACTAGCCAGAGCTTTAGAGAATGCATTCAGTTATTCAACAGCTACGTGTACTTTTGTAAAAAAAAATTTAGATGTTTTTTTTTTTCATTTTTCACTGACGACAATGTCATTTCTCAAAAATAGTCATCCTAATAATGGGCTCGGTCAAACACTGAGCCATGTGGGTTGGTGGAACCGGCGAAATCTTTAAACGCACACAACGATCTCTTTTACTGTACGTACGCTTTTGATTTTCCCCATCCAGGTCTCTTGATGGCTTCTTAGCAACATGAAACATGACACATCATCCATTATTCTGAACGTGTGCCTTGCTATCTTAGCCTGCTCCATATGGCCTGCTCGTCTCCAGACACCCAAATCCCTTTCCTGAGGCCAGCGGCTGTTTTTCCACAAGAGCCATTATATCTCCCTTCTTTCTCTGAGGGACCCGACCGCGCTGATGAGGAGTCACACTGAATGCCTGTATGTCCCAGAATAAAACAGATTTCTTTGGTAAGGCCGCTCCAGTTTATAACCGGGATGAATCGGTTATTAATGATGACAGCATCGCCCATGAAGTTCATCAAAGTTTTGCTGTGTCTCTGTTTGTCTGCAGAAAAACAGATGTTACAACAATGAAGCGTATACAGTACAGTTTATACAAACACATCAATGTAAGGGTATATAAGGGTGTGTGAGTGTGTGTATATATTTATGTATATGTATATATGTATGTTTTATACACACACACACACACACACACACATATACATATATACACACACACACACATATATATATATATATATACACATGTATATATATACACACACATATATATATACACCAGGCCGGTCAGCATTTTATCAGAATAAGTATTTTCTTCCCACTTTAATAAATAATTTAAAGAAAATGAAAACAGGGCCCTCAAACATACCGAAACACAGACTACATGCACACAACTAACGTTACTGTTATTAATCAAAATTATCGATCCTACATGACAACACTAAATCAGACGGTCAAACATTTTTATGACGAGCGAATTATTTGCCTGACGGAGGGGAAACAGCACTAATAAAATATGTATACAGTCACCTTAGTAGCCAGCGTCTGCTGGGAATATTGCCCGCATTGCTGTGGCCACAAACGGTCTCACAAACACTCTATAAGGCGCCGCAGCCCCATGTTGCACATAACTCTAATTAACATCTTTGCATTGTTTCCTGCGCATTACCTGCTGCACACAGCACTGCGTGGGGCCCCGCGCGTACCAGATCCCCGCGTCAGCAAAAGCAACAGCTCCTGTGGTAAATAAAGCAGAACCCAGTGGAAATAAAACTCTCTTCTGCAGGGTGTGACCCCGGGCACAAAAGGGCCCACACCTTCACAGAAAACAAAGCAGGAGGAAAACAGGAATTAACTATTGTGCTGGAACAGCAGGGGACGACGGCCGCAGCTGTAACAGTTGCTCTGCGTTGCATGCATTACGCAATGCAGGTGAGAGAACGCAAGCAGACGTACTTTTGCAGTCAAGCAAAAGCGATGGAACTTTTTTTGAGAGATAAACTAATATCTGAGTTCCTACAAACGTTCTTAAATGTTTAGAATGATTTACACACATGTGAAATAAAGGCCCCAGTCACGTTAGTCTTTTAGTTGTGATTGTAGTTGTAATTTTAGCGTTCAACATAAGATTGTCATCTAATAGTGACGGCTAGACTGAAATACGATGCCCAGGCGAATTCCAGTCACAAAAAGCGTTTTATTATTAAACACTTTAGAAAACTGCAAACTTCACTGCATAATATCTCATATTTTACTTGGCTTAAACATGGCTTTTCTGTGAGTGTACAGAGAGACCCCTTAAAGACGCCTCTGCCCCCTAAAAGTACGACAACATGCAGAACACACACATTCATAACATAAATAAAAATGTATACATGGTGTTTTAATAAAACATGAAAACCACTATACATTTGTGGGCGTGGTTTTGTTTACAGAGTGGCTAAATAAACTTTGGTGGAAAATAGAATTATTTTAAAGAACCCAGATGCAAGAAAATCGTGTGGGATTACTTGCAAATCTGTGGTCATATTTGTGTTGTTGGTGGTGGGGGTGGGGTGGGGTGTTGAGATAAACCTTCAAGCACTATAGCAACACTTAAGTCTCATCACATTCAATGATGTACGAGAACCCTGTGCGCCTACAGATTTCAACCGTAATGAGGCTTGATCAAAACACATCCCGATCACCACAGACCGGCAACACCACAGTCAAATAAACACGGCAAAGAGAAACTTCAAGAAACTCAGTACAGTCACAATCATGACTTTAAACCCTTGAGCGAGACTGGAGACTCACATTGGACTTGAGGGATTAGGCAAAACAGGAAGCGTGTCCCAAGCTAATGATTTTAGGTTGCAAGAATGGTTCCCTAACGTTTCCGTTAGGCAACCAAAACGTTAAAACTGTTATTTTAAAAAAGTTCCAGGTAAGGTCAAAACCCCCCCCGTTTTTAGACATAGTGTTAACGTTGCTTGGTTATAAGAACGTTATTTGAACGTTTTGTAATCTGTAACATTTTTAAAATGTTCCACTAACTACTTAAGAATAATGTTCTATATATATATATATATATATGCTATACAACGTTAAAAACCTTCTACTACCGTTACTGCGAGAACATTTTGTGATTACTTTCAGAGAACTTTCAGAGAACGTTAGCCAACGTTCTGAGAACGTTCCCGTTAGCTGGGTCATGTTCTGAGCTTGCGCTCCCCCCTCCCATCCAAATGCTTGTTTGAGGGGCATGTGAGGGTGATAGTAAGTGAAATGCTCATTTTGCGTTTGTGATTATTGAGACCCATGGGCGATATGCGCTAATGTGAACTAATGCAATAGATTACGCAGCACTGGCCCTGGGGAATAGACAGCAAGCAGATGCGCTGTAGTCAAAAAGAAAAGGAGGGAGAGAGTGAAAGACTCTCGGTTTAATGTGCTGGATATTGTCTTTCGTAATTTGCTGATAGACTTTTGATGGACTACGTCAGGTTTAACACACTATCAGCGATTCACTACGCAGGGCTGTGAATGCAGACAAATGAAGCACATGATCGATTACCAGGACTTTGCTGTTATGAGGTGTCTAAAGAACTCTTCAATGTATCGTGGTCATATTATGTTAATACACATATTGATTATTTTATTTCTACTAAACACGGTTGAGTTGATTTTGCAGTTGTGAAAGCGAGCGCAGGGCACGTGTTCACGGACAGCGGGTCTCAGGTTTGCAAATACTGCCCTCTAGTGTAGCGTCAAGGAAAGCACATCTGCGTTTTAGTCCATACACCAGTGCGATTTGGCCTAAATTGGCTTCAAGAGTGAATTATTGTAGCATTAAGTAACAGTTAAAATAAGTTTCATAAGAGACAGACTTTATATATCAAAGAATTTGAATCTTATTTTTAGTTTATTTGCATTACGAGTAATTGTCCAATCACACACTACTAAAATCACACATATTTAAAATAGTTTTTCTTAAAATGTTTATATTTTTGGTTTAAAATGACTTTGAGGGATTCAATTAACATTCCAACATTAAGTCACTGGCATGAAGTTTTCTTATTATATTATAAGAATGTGTTTAAAGAAAACTAACTTTCTGTGGCAGACAATGTCTACAGGAAAAGAAAATGTCTAACATGTACATCAAACGTTAATGCTCAATAACCCCCACCAAAAAATACAATATTTACCTCACACAGGCAAGTTTAATTCACAGGATCATGTGATATTTGATGAAAAGACACATTCCAATTTACACAACTTCTTTATTCTGCCACTAGAAAGGGCCACAGCCCTGGAATACATCTGGCTTAATAACGAGACGGTCACAAATTTGGAAATCCAAAAACACGATTTCTGTTAAAGACCAAAGTAACAGCATTGTTTACAAAACATGTACGGGGGAAGCACGTGGGCTTCGTTTCGCACGTCTGTGAGAGAACCTAACCACGCGAAACAAACAACAGAGAAAACATTAGTGAAAGTGCAAAAGAAGAAAAAATTAAAATACAAAAAACATCCTAGGGAAAAAAATGAGCACAACTACAAACAAATATATACACATGGCTGTCACTGACCAAACCAAATTACCT
>JAZGTJ010013239.1:0-15177 GCA_036877575.1 Botia almorhae
ACGAGTCGCGGTGGTCTCAAAGACCCGCAAGTACGCTTCCACGTCGTCGTCCGCCGACATTTTGGGCAGCAGACGCGTGGCTTGCACGCGGGGGTCGGGCTGCAGGGCATGGCGGCCGGTGGTAGCGCGCAAGGTCGCGAGCTCCTCCTCCGTCCGGTTCTGACGGGTGGCGAGGTGTTCAAAAATTTGCTGCTGGCGGACGCTAACCTCGGTGAGGCGTTTGAGCATTTCCTCCATGTCCGCGGGGAAAAGGCGCACCGTTCTCCGCTGTGCAAAAAAAAGAGACAGAAACAAAAAGAGGGTTTAGGGGGGTACCGGTGTCGTAAGCGTGGGTGTCCGTTGCGCTCGCCCTCGCGAGGTTCGGTCAGTCGCTGCTCTCTGCGTGACAGGGGGATAAAACAAACATCGATTAGACCCACTATAATCACCAGCATCTCTTCTCGCGAGGGCGAGAGCCCGCTGCGTTATATGGCCGCTTGGTGATGCGGTCCAGCTGTGGCAGAGGCGCCGATAATGAGCTGGTGCAGGTGCGGCGCCTCGGTTGCCAGGGCGACGCTGATCAGCCCGGAGAGACTCATCACAATAGTCATTCATGAAAAGAAATGGGAAATAAGAACTGTCTGGTGCGCAAAGGGAGAAACCAACCGCAGACAGCTTTTAACAAAATAAACTAAGACTAGATATTTTTATATAAAGATAAACTCTAAAATAGAGACACGATACTGACTTCTTTTTCAGAAACAACAAGGAACAGGAACCAAGAACAAAAAAAATATTAACAATACACCGGCACCATACAGCAAACACAAGGGCATTAAATAGGGAAGAAACCAAGGCAGATAACAAGAACAGGCAAGAAAGGGGAATGAACTGATGACAGGACAGAGCATGAGTTTAGATTCTGACTCCAAGAAACAAAAACCACAACTAGGATTGAGTCAGGATCCAAACATCATGTTCTGACACAAAACACAGAGAATGTCAGGACCCTGGCAAGGGAATCTAGGAATGACTCAAAACAGGAAGCCAGGACCCTGACAAGAACCTATAATCAGGTCAGAGAGACAGTGATATCAACAAGAGAATATATACAGTATATATGTAAAATACGGCTCTGGAAAAAAATTCAGAGACCACTCTGATTTTTTCTTAAATCAGCATCTCTACATTTATGGTAGCCATTTCATTCCAGTGTCTGTTGATTTCCAACACAGGCACATCTCATTCTGCTTAATGAAGTACTGATCAAGTAATCACCTGAACCAAATATTATTTGGTGAGAGGAAAAGTACAGAAAACATGGCTGTGGTCATCACTATCCTCTTGCAATAGGACCAGCTGGATGGCAGTGCTAGTAGAACCTAGCAGAAAAGTTTTAAGTAAGTGAGGAAAAGAAGGGCTGGAATTGGGCATATTTATTTTTGTGGAGGGCACATGAATCAAGCTACAGACAAGTTGGTCCGGGAAGAAAACTTGCTTCCTTCTGCTCTGACAATATTGCCCTCTAAGGATTGTTTTTCCAGCAGGACAATACTCCATGCCACATTAATCCAGCCAGGTAAATCAAGGTTTGGATGGAGGATCACCAGATCATGACCCTGTCATGGCCAGCCCAATCTCCAGATCTGAACCCTGTTGAGAACAAGAAGAGGGATGGTCACAAGCCATCAAAGCCGAGCTGTTTTTCTGCTGTATTTTCTGCAAATAAATGCTCTAAATGACAATATATTTATTTGGGAGGAATGTTGTCAGTAGTTTATAGAATAAAACAAACATTCTCATTTTATTTAAACACATAATACACCTATAAAGAGTAAAACCAGAGAAACAGATAATTTTGCAGTGTAAAATCATGCCAAAGGATTAAATAAATTCATCAACTCAGGGATCAACTCAGCATGTCAGGGATGTTCATTCAGTAAATTTATTACATGGAAGAAATCATTACATTGTCACAATGACAATAACAATGATTTGATTTGAGATGTGCAAATGTTTTTTTTATTTATTATCTTTCTCTTTCATATTGTTTGATTTTTCTTTAATGTGTATCCCTTCCCTTCTTTTCTTTTCTTTGTTTTGTCTAACTCACATTTGCTTCTTTTGTTTTACTTGTTGGACAGCATAAATCAGGGCTCCTTAGTTAAGTAAAGCTGTCACTTACACTGTAATAACATATCGGTTGGAAACAGGATAAAGCTAAAACAGAGAGAGACAGGCAAGTGTTGCCAATGACATGTCAAACATCTGATTATTTCCAGTCTCCAATACATTTATGAATAGAAGTATTCTTCATCACAGCAGGAATAACAATTAAAATAGAGTGATTTATTGTTATTTATAACTAAAAAAATTTTTTGTCTCTCTATTTTTTTAAAAAGTGACTTGGCATATTTATAACACAACAAACAATGGCAGTTTGTTCCACCCAGACTCTCTAAAATGGCACTTCTCAGAAGTGTCTGAAATGTAACATTCATTCAGAAACAGTAGGGAGGTAAAATGTCCATATTATTTGCATTTTATGTGTTACATTATAGGGCTTTTTCCTGTGTTTGTGTTTTGTACAGACTACTATTTTGAAGATCTGTCTTGTTCCTGTCAATGTTTCTCCCAAGATATAAAACTGAACAAACAGAACTTGATTTAATGCCTATTTTTAGTGGTAAAGGTCAGCATCAATCATCAATCAATTATCAATGTTGAATCAACGTTTACTATTTGGTTGGTTCATCAGTTTATTATATGGTTGAAAATACAATAAAACATATATTTAATGTTGAAATGAACTTGATTTATTAACATATTTGGGAGATGGAGGGTAATTGTAACACTCAATTCCTCCATTCAGAGTGATGACACTTAGGCTGCGTTTACTTAATGTACTTAATGCTCAGTCTTAATGCTCAGATCCAATCTTAAGTTCATATCCGAATTTTTGGCCTTCACTAATATGAGCGCCATGATTGACCCTTGAATTGTGGATGGACTTTCACTATTTAACCTGTTCAAAAGTCTGCAAAAGTACACCCAATTAAAGCGAGAGCGCTTTTTTAAATGCTGCCATAATAAAGACGGCTTTAATGTTTTTCACATCAGTGACATGATAATCCATATACCCTTATAGCCTCCTTATATTTGGCTTTAATGCTCTTTATTTTGCAGTGGCATTGCAGCCACGTTTGGTACATGTGCTAAATGTTGACGTTCAACCCAATCCTTTTGTAATGAAGAATAGGGCTGACTGAGCACTGGGTATTAACAGGATCGACAGGCAGAGTTTACAATGGAAAACAAACACAATGGAGGCAATACAAGATCGTAGTCGGTAAACAGGCATGGGTCAGGACAGGCAGCAAACAATCATACATAGTAGAACAGAACTAGGTCGAGGCAGGCAGCAAACAGTGATAACGATAAACAGTCAAATAACAAAGGTAGGCGGCAAAGAATTTGTAGTCGAAACAACAATCCAGGTAATCAAATCAAAGATCAAAGAAACAATAGAAAAATGCTTAAAAATGCAGTACAAGGCAAGCAAGACTTCGCAATGAGTAGATGAATGAGTCCGATTTAAATAGTGTGGAGGAAATGGCGGCCAGGTGACAAACAGGAAGTGATCACATCTCAGGTAAGCGCATGATGGGAGTTGTAGTTCAATGTGAATCCAGTTAACACTCCGGCGATGGTTCCATCTGGTGGCGCGGTGAAGAGGAGGCTGGAGCCTCCATCAAAAAACCTATCATCCCTGACAGGCTGTTATTAGCTCCAGTGATTTGGGACATTTCCACTAAAATTGACACAGCAAACAGTCAGCACCCTCCCCCTGGCACTTTGCCCTCCTGATCTAACCTTTGTACAGGAACCTTTTCGAAAACGTCTCACAGCTCTGGTCCAAGAAACACCCAGCTCCGGTCATCCGGGAATCACAGCCACAATCAAACTCCTAAAGAATCTTTACTGGTGGCCATCTCTCTCTTCAGATACAATCAAATACATTTAGCAATGCTAAAAATTTTTTTAACTATAATCAACCGAATCTCCAAGGCCTGTCGGCTCGTCCCTTTACACAAGCTCCCTACCTCTGTAGAAACCGCAGAGCTTCTTAGCAACAATGTTTTTAGATTTTACGTCCTTCCAGAGGACATGGTATCTGACAGAGGCCCTCAATTCACCTCAAGAGTGTGGTCTATTTTGGGAATGTTAGCCTCACCTCCGGTTACCATCCCCAGTCGAACGGTCTCTCCTTCGGGAGATGAAAGTCACCACACGGGGCCTCGGCCAAGACAATGTCCACCTTCATTGTCCAGGAGCGCCATTTTTGGCTAAACGCTCAAACACTTGAACACAACATTTTGAACACTCTTCTGTTATGTACTGTTATGCTGTGTACTGCTATACACATCATTTCCGGTTCCTGTGTGCTTGCTGTAAGTGGTTCATGTTTGTGTCTCTGCTTAGCCTTGCTCTGATTCTATTTTCTCACTAATTTCTTTTCTCATTACTTTTTGGTGTCTAAATTATTAAATGTAATTTGTTTGTGTATTGTTTACATTGTATTGAATTAGATACCGATAGCTTTTGACTGTTATTCACTACAGACGACTCTGTTCGGTTAGCACTGCAGTAGTCAGTCAGTTGTGTTCTGTGTTTACTGCCTTTCTCTCTTGCGTTTTTTGTCTATTCAAGTTTATCAAACAACTGCGGTAAGTAGTAATAACTCATAACACACGATGAATCATGGCATCTTTTCCTGTTATTGTAACATGTACTGTTTGCTACATGTTTAGTGTTGCCTTCTCTGTCAGCGCTGAGGGTTTTACATGTGATAAATGTAGGGAAATCCGTCAGGCAGGCTGAGATGCGAGTCGGTGCCGTGGGATCATCAGGGTGGAAAGAGAGGTAGAGCTGGGTGTCATCAGCATAGCAGTGATTGGAAAAGCCATGTTTCTGAATTACGGAACCTAGAGACGCCATGTAGATGGAAAAGAGAAGTGGTCCAAGAACTGAGCTCTGGGGCACCCCAGTGTCTAGATGTTGCAGGTTGGACACCTCTCCCGCCAAGACACCCTGAACGACCTGTCAGAGAGGTAAGATCTCAACCACAGGAGTGCAGTACCTGTAACGCCTAGTGATTTGAGCATAGTTAGCAGGATTTTGTGGTTTACAGTGTCAAAAGCAGCTGAAAAATCCAGCAGGATAAGAACTGATGATTTGGTGTCCGCTTTAGCCAGTCTGAGATCTTCAACAACGAAGAGCAGTGCAGTCTCGGTCGAATGACCTTTCTTGAAGTCAGATTGATTGTTTACCAAGAGGTTGTTCTGAGTGAGAAAGGCAGAGACTTGACTAAACACGACTTTTTCCAGAATCTTGGCCATGAATGGAAGCAGGGATACCGGTCTGTAGTTTTCAAGTAGTGCTGAATCTAGGTTGTGTTTCTTTAGCAGTGGGGTTACCCTAGCCTGCTTAAATGTAGTGGGGAAAATACCAGTGTGAAGAGATGTGTTAATTATATGAGTAAGTGCTGGTGTGACTGCTGGAGAAGTAGTCAGGTGGGTGAGAGTTAGCGTGGGTTTCTGCGAAAGGAGACCTGTGGTGGAGTGTGTGATGTTTCTGGAGTGATTTGGATGTTGAGAGTGAGAAGAAAATGATCCGATGTGTGTAGTGTAGTGACTAGTGTTTATTAGCAGAGCACTGTCTTGTGTAAATGAGGTCAAGCTGGTTACCGGATTTATAAGTAGCTGAAGTTGGCACTCTGTTGAGGTCAAAAGAGGCAAGAAGAGTGTGAAAGTCAGTAGCTTGATGCTTTTCAACGTGGATGTTGAAGTCACCAAGCAGCAGCAGAGGAATTTCATTATAAGGGACGGATGATAGGAGAACATCCAGCTTGTCCAAGAAGTGAGCTAATGGACCTGAGGGGCGGTAGATGACAACCACATGACAGTGAAAGGGGTGGGTAATAGTAGCAGCATGAGATTCAATGGAGCTGATAGCAGCTATAGATGGTCTCTGAGGGAATTTCCAGTCCCTAGAAATCAGTAGCCCAGTCCCCCCTCCCCGTCTGACAAGGAGTGTGGGAGAAAGTGAATTTGGTGGAGAGGGCTGTGTGTGTAGCAGTGTCCTCAGGTTTTATCCAGGTCTCGGTTAGAGCCATGAGATTGAGGTTAGAATGAGTAGCTATGGATGTAATAAAGTCTGCCTTTTTAACAGCAGACTGACAATTCCAAAGTGATGTATCAGAAGATACATGTACAGTACGAAGGTTATGAGAATTGCATCGCCTGTAGCATACATCACGTGATTTGCGAGTGTTAGTAACAACAGGAATATGTAGACACATAAGTGCTTATGTAAGAGGTACAAAAAGAAGTAAAATAAAGAAAATAGTACTCAAGTGCTTTAGTGCTTTGTCCGTGTCTTTGCTCATTGGAGTCGCGGAGGTAGAGTCACTGGTCTTTACACTTGTCGGTCGTAACACGAGGAAGGTTAACCGACAGCTTATATACTTCCCTAAAATTGCGTTGATTGAATTCAGCAGGACACGCCTCTATATTAACCACAACAAAAGCTACCGGAACTCACGCACATCTCTTCCTTCGTTGCGACAGGCAAGCTCCGACAGGAGTTCGAAATTTAGGTTGAGGTTGGTCAATTGGTGTTGATGCATGAAGGATAGCTGCTTGGCAAAGTCTTCTGTAATGAAAGGTCAGAAGTTCAAGGGTCAGATTGCCGTGGTCAAACAGACAGGGGTCATACACTGGTAAACAAACACAATGTAGGCAGGGCAAGACAGAATCGATAAACAGGCAATGGTCAAGGCACGCAGCAAACAATCAAAGGCATAAAAACAATCCAAAAGTCGGGGCAGGCAGCAAAAAGGCAATGACAATAAACAATCCAAAATCATACATGGTAAACCAGAATACAAGGGAGAAATGATAGCTGGGCAAATCAAGACTTTGCAAAGAACATGAGTCCAGAGTCTGTTTAAATAGGGTGTGTTAATAATTAACAGGTGGAAGCAATCCGCCCCAAGTGAACCGGCGCGCTCGTTAAACTTCAACAGCGCAGATTTCGAATGGCGCTGGCTAGCATACATCTGACGAATCTTCGTTCTCTACCCAACAAAACGTACAAGCTCCTCCTGCTCTCCTTCTAACATACTTTTACATCAACGAGAGGTGGTGTACAGATGTAATAGTGTTAAAGAAGATGTTCTGTCCCAATCTAGAAGTGCTTTTCATTAACTGTAAGCCGTTCTATTCGCCATGAGTTCTGCTCGTTTATTCAAGTGTATACATTCCACCGCAAGTGCACGTAAGTCTTGCTTTACAGAAACTCTCTGATCAGATCACAGAGACAGAACGACAACACCCAGACTTCTTGGGGACTTTATTAAAGCTAATCACACACCTGAACTTCCAAAATACAGTCAGCATGTTACATGTCCCACCAGAGCTTTGGGACTCTCTGATCACTGTCTGGTTCATCTTATACCAACCTACAGGCAAAAACTTAAACCTGCTAAACCTCTAGTGAAAACTGTAACAGAGCCAATGAAACAGAGCGGGTTTTACAAGACTGTTTCGAATGTACTGATTGGAGTGTTTTAGAAGCTGCTGCCACCGATCTGGATGAGCTAACAGAGACTGTAATATCTTATATCAGTTTCTTTGAGGATATATGCATTCCTACCAGGACTTATTTAACATTAAACAATGATAAAGCCATGGTTTACAGCAAAACTCTGACATCTTCATCAGGCCAAAGAGGATGCCTACAGGGAAGGAGATTACAAGTATTGTACAATCAAGCCAGGAACACACTGAATAAGGAGATTAGAGCGGCTAAAAGGACCTATGCAAAAAGGTTAGAAGATTAGTTTGCTTCAAACAACCCAGCCTCAGTGTGGAAAGGTCTGAAAGCTATCACAAACTACAAGACACCATTCCCCAGCACTGAGGTAATCAACGACTTGCTGAAGACCTGAATGAGTTTTATTGTATATTCGAAATCCTCCACACGCGTTCTGGCCATCTGCTTACACAACTATTAACACTTCCAGGAAACCCCTTCTCCCCCCTCCTGCACTTCAGATTAGCAAAGAAGATGTGCACCAGGTCTTCAGAAAGAACAAAAGAAGAAAAGCACCAGGCCCAGATGGTGTGACACCAACCTGTGCTGACAAGCTGGCCCCTATCTTTTCACAGATTCTCAATAGATCTTTAGATATGAAGTCCCTTCCTGCTTCAAACGCTCCACCATCATCCCCGTCCCAAAGAACCCCAAGATAACAGGATTTAATGACCTAACGGACCTAACGTCTGTCATCATAGTCATTTAAAAAAACTGGTTTTGGCTTATCTGAAGGACCATCTCACTGGATTTTTACTGGACCTCTCTGCAGTTTGCTTACGGAGCAAACAGGTCAGTGGATGATGCAGTAAACATGGGACTGCACTTCATCCTGTGGCATCTAGATAAACCAGGGACTTATGTGAGGATCCTTTTTGTGGACTTCAGTTCGGCCTTCAACACCATCATCTGACAGATATGTCTAACAGATAGGCAACAGCAAGTGAGAATGGGGACATCAATGTCAAGCAGCCACACCACCAACACTGGTGCCACTCAGGGATGTGTTCTCTCTCCACTGCTCTTCTCCCTGTACACCAACGACTGCACCTCTAAAGACCCCTCTGTCAAGCTCCTGAACACTCATCAGCCTCATTCAGGATGGTGAAGAGTCTGCTTACAGACAAGAGGTTGAGCAGCTGGCTGTCTGGTGCAGTCTTAACAACCTGGAGCTCAGCACACTCAAAACTGTGAAGATGATCATAGACTTCAGGAGAACCCCCCCTGCACTCTCCCCACTCAGCATCATGAACAGCACTGTGGCTGCAGTGGAGACATTCAAGTTCCTAGGGTCCATCATCTCCCAGGACCTGAAATGGGACACTCACATCAACTTCATTGCAAAAAAAGGCCCATCAAAGGTTGTACTTCATTTGACAGTTAAGGAAGTTCAACCTGCCGCAGGAGCTGCTGAAACAGTTCTACTCAGCCGTCATCAAGTCTGTTCTGTGCAAATCAATAACTGTCTGGTTTGGCTACAAAATCAGACACCAAAATATTACAGAAAGCGGTTCGGACCGCTGAGAGGATTTTTGGTGCTCCCCTGCCCACCCTTCAAGAACTGTTTTCATCCTTAGTAAGGAAAAGGGCTCAGAAAATCACTCTGGACCCCTCACATCCAAGTAAGGGTATTGCACAAATATTGAAAACCTGTGAAACTAAAACAAATTCTTTGTATGCGCAAGCATCTTTGGCAATAAAGCTGTTTCTGATTCTGATTCTTCTGAATTGTAGTCTGGATATACACAGATCAGAATTCGGGTGATGGTTCCCTCTGGTGGCGCGGGGGAGGCGGAGCAGGTGCCTCCTCCGTGACAAAATTGGAGATCACTAAAGATAATATTAAAGAGGTGCGTGAACTTGTTAGTACAATGTCAGACACAATTATATTCTCTGGCCCCCTGCTTGCTTATCATGGTGACAAAATACATAGCAGACTGTCATCACTAAAATGTCTTGATTCTGCCTTGACACAGGCCGTTCCTTTGGTTTGCATTCAAGGGTTGGGCTTATCAGTACAAGGTCCTGTCCTTCGGGCTGTCCCTGTCTCCCGGCGACTTTGAAGACCGCCCTTGCCCCGTTACTAAAGTGGATGTTCACATCCTCAACTACTTTAAGGACTGGCTCATTCTGGCCCACTCTCGAGACTAGTTGTGTGAACACAGGGATCTGGTGCTCTGGCACCTCAGCTACCTGGGGCTTCGGGTCAACTTGGAAAAGAACAAGCTTTCCCCAACACAGAGCATCTCTTTTCTCTGTATGATGCTGGACTCGATCACTATGGTGGTGCGCCTCTCAGACGAGCATTCTGAACCAGAGCCAAGACAGCGGTCCCACTGAAACTTTTTCAGAGGCTTCTGTGGCATATGGCATACACGTCCATGGAGTTCCCTTAGAACAAACGTCTAGGCACGTTGTTGTGACAAAAGATGCCTCCAAGACAGGCTAGGGTGCTGTGTGTGCAATGGCAGGCAGCTTCCTCCTGGACAAGACCTCGATGCCTCTGGCACTTCAATTGTTCAAAAGTCTTCAAAAGTTGCTGCCAGGCGGTGGCATCCGCCTCTCCAGTCTACGTCCAGTCGGCGGTGTCCGCTCCTCAAAGCCCTGTCCAGGCGGTGGTATCCGCCTCTCAAGTCTGCACCCCGATGGCGGCGTCCGCCGCTCAAGTCTCTGTCCCGACGATGTCGCTCGCCACACCAGAGCCTATCCAGGTGATCCCCCTCGCCATGATGTCTCCCATCATCTGGTCTGGATAAAGTCTGGACTCAGCTGACTACAGGGCCTCAAAGACAGACTTGTTGTGGAACCAGTACATCTGTTCTTATGGGAAGTGTCCCATATAGGATTTAAGTAATACATCCATAGGACTATGTGTAGGCTAGATTGAATAGGTGGGTCTTTAATCTAGATTTAAACTGTCATAGTGTATCTGCCTCCTAGACAATACTGTGAAGACTATTCTAGCATTTGGGTGTCAAATATGAAAAGGGTTTACCACCTGCGCTTGATTGAGGAGCTAAACCATTTAGGGCCTTGTAAGAAGTCAGCAAAATTTTAAAGTTTATATGATGCTTGATTGACAAAGCTGGGCTAATATGGTTATACTGCTGCTGGTCATACTGCTGCTGCATTTTGAACCACTGGATTTTTTATTTTAATTCTGCAGGGCAGCCACGAAGTAGGGCATTTCAATAATCAAGTCGTAATTTCATGAATGCATGATTTATTTAGAGATGTGATTAATTGAAGATTTTTTTCAAAGGACAAGTTGTTTTTAAAAAGGACACAAGGATTCTTAAGCAGGCTTTATAAAACATCCATCAAGAGTGAGACAGTATTCTAGGGTTTTCCATCTGAAATTAGTAGTAGACAGTTTTTAGTCTATCCAAGTTTAGTCATCCAAGCGACTATACATTCTGTTAGTTTGGTGAATGTATGCATCTTGTTGGGCCTAGAAGAAATGTACAACTGAGTATCAGCATAACAATAAAAATTAACTCCATGTCTCTTAATAATTGCTCCCAGAGGTCCCAAGCACTGAGCCCTGCGGTACTTCATACTGAACTTGTGATCAATATGACACGTTTTAATTCACAGCAACAAACTAGAATCGGTCAGATAAATATGTTTTAAACTATGTCAGTGCAGTTCCATTTATGCCAACATAATTTTCAAGCTTATTTAAAAGAATGCTGTGTCAAACAATAGTATCAATAGTATCAATAGTGTCAAAGGCTGTGGTAAGGTCAAGTGACACTAGAAGAGAGATGCAGCCATGATTAGCTGACAATGATAGCAGTCTTTGTGCTATGATATGGAAAGAATCCTGACTGGAAATTTTTGCAGATACCATTTTTTTCTTTCCAGGAATAAACATACCTGTGAAGACACCACCTTTTCCAGTATTTTTGAAATAAAAAGGTAAGTTTGAGATGGGTCTGTAATTTACTTGTGCCCTGGGATAAAGTTGTTTTTTATAAGGGGTCTAATAACAGCCAGTTTGTAAGGTATGGGCAATTTATGTTCCAAGAGAGAGAACAGACTCATCGTAAAGTGGCCCTCCATGAGCCTGTAGAGGATATGTTGGTTGTAGTAATCTTGCATAGACAGGACACTCCCAGAAATAAGCCTTGGGACAGGAACTACGGTTTCTTCCACATGACCAAAGAACCAAGGTACTTCCACATTTTTAATCATGCAAAATGGGTTGGCCATTGTCCTTGGCCATCTCAGGTGTTTGGGGCAGGCATAGTTGTCTCCTGGTTGTATCACATCATAGACACCAAAACAAAGATACATGATACTTGATTAGCTGAGTTAACTCTAAACCATTCATTTAAATATGCAGTGATTAATATATGAGTAAAACATTACAGAAATGTTGAGGAAAATTGGATACATGTGTTTATATATTATGCATTCGCAAGTGAATATATACACAAGTGAAAATAATTTCTAAGTGAATGAAGTGGGGATGAAGGCCTCACTGGAGGCCTTATTCTGTATCTGAGTGTTACTTGAAGTTTAGGGGTAGTTTGGAAACCATCACAATCATTATAAACCAAGAAATGTAATAACATCTAGAAAACAAATTTGGGCTAAACTTTTAAAAATCTTTAAAGTGTATTTTATTTTAGTATTTCTTATGTCTCTGAAAACTGAAAGCTAGATGGTTCTCTGTTCAAAATGTTTTATGTACATTCATGTGTGCTGTACATTTTTAGTGCACATCCACACAATAATGTCAACATATCAATAAAGTAAAATCATTTGACGTGCCAATCCCTGACAGTCTGCATTAGGTAAGGCTACAGCTATAATAATTTGCCATGGCTCTATCTTATGGATGATAAAATGAACATTGTTTCATATTGTAACGAAACATCAGAAGCATTGGGATCTATTTGCAGTGATAGTTATTGTCATGGTCAAAACAGGCAGGGGTTAAACACAACGTAGGTAGAGCAGAGCAGAATCAGTAAATAGGCAATGGTCAAGGCAGGCAGCAAACAATCATAAACGAGATAACCAATCCAAGTCTGGGCAGGCAGCAAACAGGCAGGAGAAATAAACAATCCAGATCAATACATGAGAATATCACACAGGGAAACCCGCTCAGAATTGTTGCCAGGGCAAAACAAGACTTCGCAAAGAGCATGTCCAACTGAGAGTCAATGAGGAACAAGTGCATGTAATCCGCCCTTAGGTGTGGTGTGTTTTGAGAAATGTAGTCTGGAAGTACACAGGTCAAAACTCAGGTGAAGTTTCCCTTTGGTGGCGTGGGGGAGGCAAAGCAGGAGCCTCCTCCGTGACATATATGACCATAATCTCAATACCAATGAAATTATATTTAAAACAAATATATTTAACAATCAGATATATAATATTTTAGAGTAAACTATTTGCAGTTGCTTTGAAAGGTTTTTCTACACAATAAATAAAATGAACATTTTAATAATTTTCAACTAAACTTTTGAAAGTGGCAGTGAAAATATTTTGAAAACTCAAACAGTAGCATGCATCAAAGGGAGAACAAAAAGTGGTTTATTTGTATGCATTTTTATATATTATGGATATATCTGGACAGAGCTTGGGAGCCGACCAACAGAGGCAGAGCTGGTAAAGGTGGAGACCCAGGTTGTATCAAAAGGATGACAAACCAGGATGACATTGCAGGCCTGGAAGTCCAAGGGGGTGCTGCAGGCTTGGATAAGCAAGGTGGAGACCAGGTATTGGCAAACTGGGGTGACAGCGTAGGACCAAGGTGGAACTGGAGGGAAGGATGAGCCCAGTGGAGCAGGAGGAGTGGAGGGGAAAGGCGTAAGGATGTAATAGCTGGAGGATGTAACCAGATGGGGTGGAGCTGAGGAGTTGCGAGACACCAGCAGAGGCAGTGGATCCTGAGATGAAGGCCGAACCAGAGAGCTGGACGAAGCCAGTGGAGACAAGGGAACCAAGGAGCTGGGCAGGACCAGTGGAGACGAGAGAACCAAATGAGTTAGATGAGATTGCACTTCTCCTGAGATTACATCAAGTGATGTTAAAAATTACACCTTTGCATTGACCAGTGCACAAATAATGAGTGTTTGAGGTAAAATATCATTATCTGAATGCATCTTTAGTCAGTCCCTAAATCAAAAGCACATGCAGTCTCTCATCAACTAATTTCTTAGTTTTTGTTTTTGTTTCATTCTCAGTTTTATGTCTATTTCTATGTTGTTTTGTCAAGTTTAGTGTTGTTTGTTTGTTTTCACTCATGCTTCAATTCACACTTACATGTGTATTGTCTGAGACGAATCAGACACACAGTAACTGGTTATATTTCATTAATATAATCACATATGCCTCACTCCACAAAACAACTATGCCCCAAAACAAAACTACTCCCAAACTTAAATTAACACCCAGATATAGAACCAGGCCTCTGGCGACCATAGCAACGCATAGATAAGACTCTTTTACAACCCTTAGAAATGTAGAGAGATTCACTCTCACTCCATTTCCTTTGGGAACACACAAAGAAACCATTTACTTGTGAACATATTCACTTAAGAATGCATAATAGAAATGTATAAACACATGTATGCAATATTCCCAATGCTATATGTCTTTAATGTTTATGTTTAATGTTTTAAAGTCACAGATACAAGATCACATGTATCTGTGTTTAGTATCTATGAGCTGCATTTTTGCTGGAAGACAAACAGAGTTAACTTTCTCTCCAAAAGGACCAGGGGTGGGTCATTGCACTTGTAACAGTTTCCGGACTCTTATTTTGTAGTTTACTGTTTTGTTTCGGTTTTGCCTTATATGGTTTACTTCCTGTTTTGTTAATAAATTACGATCACCTGTTTCACCCTCATTTGTACTTCTTTTTAAGTTCTCCCTTGTCCTGTCATGTTTGTCGGTTATTGTGAATTATTGTGGTTTATTGTGAGTTACAGGGTTTGGACAATGAAACTAAAACGGCTAGTTTTAGACCACAGTAAATCATTAGTATGGTGTAGGGCCTCCTTTTAATCAAGCCACAGAGGTCATAAGCCAATGACTTCGGTGCCAGTCCCAAGCCTGGATAAATAGAGAGGGTTGTTTCAGGAAGGGCATCCAACGTAAAACTTCGGACAAAATCTAAATATGCGAATCATCAATCAGAATGTCATACCGGATCGGTCGAGGCCCGGGTTAACAAAGACCGCCACCGGTGGTGTTGATCTACAGGGTGCCGGCGGAAATTGGGCTACTGTTGGTAAAAAGAGGAGAGGGGGAAGATGCGTGAATAGGCAGAAAGAGAGGGGGAAAGGCAAGAGTGTGGGACTAAGAATAGGGACGCTGAATGTTGGGACAATGAAATGGAAAGGTAGGGAGCTGGTTGATATGAGAGAAAAAAAGGTAGATATATTGTGTGTACAGGAAACCAGGTGGAAGGGTAGAAAGGCCAATAGTATTGGATCAGGTTTCAAGTTGTTTTATCATGGTGTGGATAGGAAGAGAAATGGGGTAGGAGTGATCCTAAAAGAGGAGTTTGTGAAGAATATTCTGGAG
>JAZGTJ010013240.1:0-15176 GCA_036877575.1 Botia almorhae
GTTGGCTGCAGCTCATCTGCCCTTGTACTGCCCGTCAGGAGGCTGCTGTAATCAGTTTTAATTCTGCACATATTATTAAATTCTTCTCAAACTATCTATTCCATTTCTCTTTGTCTGTGTGTCTGTCTGTCTGTGTGTTTGTCTGTATGTCTGTCTTTGTGTGCTGTGTACATTTATCATACATGTAAAGCTGCTTTGTAACAATGTCCTTTTGTGAAAAGCGCTATACAAATAAAGTTGAATTGAATTGAATTTATTATGTATTATGTTTTTTGCAATGTTTTGGAGAGGGTAAGTGTAAAATGTATTTTCCATGTCTGCAGCAAGTCACAAATCAGGACCTTGCTAACAAACAACTTGGACTCTGTATTCTTGTAGTGCCATCAGCCAACTGCAGAGTTATTCACACTGAAAGTTTTCCCAGCCTGGAAATTATTGTGGAAAGAAAAAAGGGGAAGTTGAGATGGAAGAAGGATGAAGTATAAGTATCTAGCTTAGCTGCTGTTTATATGTATATAAAGCAAGGACAGCGTGTGGAAGTACAGATTTGAGATAATTTAGATAAAGAATCAAATGTTGCCTATTAATGCATAAAGCTGCACATAAAGCTAAAATTTCCAAGATTTTGCAGGTGAGAGACTGACAGCTGCATTTGCTATTTTTATTGGGTTTGGAAGTTACTGTTGAAAGCTGATCTACCATGGGTCTTGATTTAATGTTTCAAGTCAACTGTAATGTGCAGTCATGCTTCTATGTGGAACAGATGTTCTCCTTGTATATTACACCAGCCAAACTCAGGATGGACACTTTAATAGTTTCTCAATCCACCAAACATATCATCATAATGAAACCGACTGTCTCTTGAGAAGACCTTTGGGAACTCTTGGGAGAGGCTTTGCATTGTAGTCACGCAACAGATTTTACAGCACGCTGGGCACTTTAGGCACCAAGGGAAGGGCCATCCCCCCTCACTTAACATTGAGGTAGAATAGAAACTTTTAATGGTGAACCCACAGAGAAGATGTAGTGGAACTAGAACACTCTGTTTGGATAGTATGGTCAACCTCAACCGAGTAACATGGGCAAGAAAGTTTTTGAAAAAAACATGATATCATATGAACAAAGATCACTAAAAATGTGTTCTAATTAGAAGTAAACAGGCAACAACAGACTTTCAGTAGTGAAAGCAACTGTTTTCTCAGTGGTAGATTATGTTTTGAGGTGCAAAGACAAGGAGTTTGTTTACAGAGAGATGAAGTATACTTTGGTTTGTCTGTCTGCAGCTATGTCTTGTAGCATTTCATGACAAATTCAAAAATAGGAAAGTTCAAAAAGTGCAGCTCAATTTATTTAGACCTGTGGACGTGTGTCTCATCTGCACATGTGCATGATATTGAATGCATTAAGGGTTCGCCGGCTCATGGTCAATAGAGTATACTTTGAAAGACTTTAACTCTCAACTGTGCATAAAATATAAAGGTTTATGGTTTCTGGTTTCTGGCTTGGGTTATCTTCTATGTGTGAATCAGTCTTTTGTTGCCTTGGAACGACATGGTTTATTGATTTTATGAAAATTTCTCATAAATATGTGTTGAGTAGCAGCATTCTGAATGTACTTTGTTAGATTGGATAAAGTATGTCAAGCACACAGAGTAAGCAAGAAGAAAACGGACTAATGTATTTCACATCTGAGGGATATAAGGAGTTATTTTTAGTTAAATAATAATGACAGTTAAATCATATGGAAAACACAATAGTATATTGATTTGATAAGTATGATAAGATTTAAATGAAAAAATAGTTAGATAAAGGTGACTATATTTTAAGGTGGCTTAAAATATAAAACAGATGCCCGGAAATGAAAATTATTACCATATACACAAGGTTGAGCAGACTGCCAGACACAGATAAAAGATGATATACTAGAATGTTGAACAAGGCCAAGACCAAATACATTTACAGATTCTGGAAAGTTGACTTGGTTTAAAATGTGCTTCATAAAATGAAAAGCTTACCACCTCAAAAACATCCAGCACTCTGGCTCTCGTGATCTTGCCCTACTTACAGCTTTCAGAATCACAGACCTGTAACTGTTTGATGTTTACAGAAACTCTAAAAATTAAGTTTGACCGAAGCATGGACTGAGCTAGGTTAAACAGGTGTTGATGTAGTAATGCACAATCCATTAGACCCATTTTTAGTCTAATTTCCTAGCAAAGGTATTGACTGCCAAGCCTCTTTTGAGCTTTAATGATATGGTGGGTGGTGATTTTCTTGGGCTGAAGATAGTTTGGAGGTGTAAGATCAAAACCACAGGATAAACAAATACAGCATCCCTCAAATGGGACCCGGACAGAATTTTCACCTGCAGTACAGGGGCATTTACCACTGTAAAACTAGCTTTCAAAACAAACACAAATAAAACAAAACCTACAGCTGCAGTGACCTTTTCCAAAGTCCATCCACGGTCTGATGCCCACGGTTCCTGAATGCTTCAGAAATCTAGAAGGTCTGTGCTCTGGGGCACTCGTATTAGAGAATGTCTTCAGGGAAATAATTGGGACCTGTGTTGTTTTTTTACACCTGACTCTGTATGGGTCAGCTCATAAGTCTTCTCATGCCCTGTGTTCCTGAGACCAGATCCCCACTATGCAGCTGAGTTTTCCATATCTCAGTTTAATAAGTGTGTATGATCTACTGTTTTTTTCTGGTTCAGTATGTCTGAAGGGCCTATCAAACAGCTGAGGCCTGCCAGACATTCGCTTTGTGCAAATGGTCTGACAGATGTCCCACAATGGATGCCCATGGTTCTTTGAGGCAAATTATGATTTATGAGAAGGCACGTTTTCCTATTTTACTGGCATTGTCATTATCAGTTTGGAATTAGTGGTATTAGTAATTCTTTTATATCTCACCTCTGTTTATATTAATCGTTTGCTTTGTATATTTGTATAATTTGTGACAGTTTCCAGTTGACACACACAGAAACGGCAGACAGAAGGAAGAAAAAGATAAGTCAAAAATGGTAATGCCATATTAAAAAAAAACATTGTGTTACACGTTTGCCAGGTTTCCATGACAATCTATCCAGACTGAATAAAAGCTAAGTCAATGTAGGAAGAATACAGGTACTTTATAAAAAAAACAGGTGACCTATCAGTGTGCACTTACCATTTATTTGTTCTTCTAGTAGTATTTTGTATATAGTAATTAATATTCATGCATTTATGTATTTGTAAAGTGATAAAGTTCTCTGTAAAATCACAGGTCTTGGCACAGAGATATATAAAGTATGTTTATAAATAACGTTTCACGTTATTCACATATAGGTGAATTCATAAAGCTTGTCAAAGGTTCAAAATTTGACTGTAATCTATGCTTTATCTTTGATCAAATATTCTCATATTCAGCTCTGAAGTGACCTTGACTGTGGGTGACTGACAGGCCCTTCATGCCTCTCTTACTTATTTCATTGAAATATTCTAACAGTTGTTTTAGATAGTTCCCTGTATTGCACTCCTTGTCTACCACAAATGCACCTGAGTTTCAAACACCCCCACACCAAAAGTAATGTGGTCTGTCATAAAATGACAGTTTGGATTTGTGTATAAACAAATCTACAGGCTTGCGCTCTTGATGTGGCTTTATTAAAAAATATATATAGAAATTAAATCATTTTATTACAAATTATATAATGATCTAAACTAACTATAATAGTTTGTTTAGGTTAAATAGCTCTGGTTAAATAGCGTTAGTGAGTAAGTTTGAGAAAGAACAAAGCAGAAGTGCTGTCTGCAACTATTTTAGATTTGAGGCAAATGAACACAGAATGGCAAAAGACACAAACAAGCCAATATGCAAGTGTTGTTACAAAGCAGTGCGAACAAAAGGTGCTAACACCACTAATTTAGCAAAGCACCTGAAAGACAGACACCCGGACCTATATAAAGATATATAGAGGTTGGTAACTGCTCTCATTTTAACATTACTGAAATATTAACCAAGGTGGCCCAGTATTGTTGCTGATATGAGTGTCCTCATGTTGTTCCAGTGTGGTTTGTTTTTGCATGTAATGCACACACCTTTGCACATCCGTGTTTACTATAGCGCTCTATTTATGTGCATTGATCAATGAATATATGTGAATCCACAATTACAATTTGTTCATCATATACATGTTAATGAACAATAATCAATACATTTGTTACAGTATTTATTAAACTTTGATAACATTAGTTAATAAAAACAAAATGATACATGTTAGCTCATGTTCAAATTAAAAATATTAAAAGATAGAACTTTAGATTTTAAATAGTAAATGTATTAGTAAATGTTTAAAGTAACATTTAACTTTGATTAATACGTTTTAGAAGCATTTTACATTGGAAGTATTTGTTCATTGTTATTTCTAATGTTAACAAATATCTGTTACCACTAACTAAAGCACTTTATTGGCTTTTGAATGTATGGCAATCAAAATGGCTTTTATCCTGAGCCCGTTTCGCCCAATGCCTAATTGTACGAGACTTGACACCTGACGTCATTTTTCCTGAGACCTGAAGCCTTTCAGTCTGAGGCATGACGCCTTTTCATTGTATGACTGAGGTCTGAGGAAGTCCTAAAATGTACACCGTAAGCCACACATTGTCAGAATTTGCAAAAATGTTCACTTGGCATTTTACCTTCTAGTTCCTTAAAGCATCACCCTGCGATGATTTTAAAACAGTAATGAACGACATCCCTTCTATGCTGGGCACTTATTGGCTGCTTTTTCTTCATTATTTGGTCCAAATTATCTATCTTAAAAACAATTTTTAAATAAAATAACAAGAAATAATGTTATCACAATTATATTTTTGTCTACAACAATAATTTTAAACATTTAAGCAAACAGCTTTAGATGAAAAAAAATATTACGATCATAAGAAACAATTCAGGCAAGTGATTCTAAACTTTTGACTGGTAGTGTATATAACCTGTGTTTTAGTGACACCAGGGGTTCGCTCTTGTGAACCCTTACAAAAGAACAAAGAAAAATTGGCAAGTGGAATTTGCATGCCACTCTCTGTCCCGGACATATAGGTACATAAGGGAGCTGGTGTGCACCACTCATTCAGATTTCTGCTAAGGAGCCAGAAGTGAGTTCAGACTCTGTAGCAGTCAGTTCAGTGCTGTGGCAGAAGGGACACAACATCTTGTTCCTTCCATCAACAAACAGAGCTTACATCCTTTACCCAGATGTTCCCTATCTGTCACTCACTTCAACATTGTGAAGATGTAGTGACACTAGAGATCCTTATATGAAGTGCCACAGGAGGAGCTGAACTGCGCTACGTAGTGAGCACTTGTCCCAGTTGTAACCTTCCAGCTCATGGTGTAAGACACCTCTTCCCACTGATCGGAGGTAGCTGTCACATACCAAGAACAGCTATTACAGTGGCTTTTTAAGTTTCTGCTAGAATAGAAGATGGGAAGCATCTCCAGGTATATGTGGAGGGCACTTACTTCACACGGCATGGCCAGAGCAGGGTCTTCTTCCCCACTGAGGAGCACTTGCAAGTTCATCACCTAATCACCTGAAACTCCAGGTGCTAGGAGGGGAAACATCTGCCTCTGTACAAAGCAGGCAATCTGCTACCGCAACATTCCTTATAAGCATGCCCTTACAGTGAGGGCATGTCCCATCCACAAATGCTGTTTGGGCATGATTGAAACCAAGGCACTGCAAACACAATTCATGGCCATCTGGTGGATGCTGAAATGCACCCAGAAGAACAGGGCTAGAAAGTGCTTATCTTCAAAAAGACCCAGACCCACTGTTTAATTTGCTCTTTAAGAGATCAAAATTACTTTTTCGGCAATCTGCAACTCTTAAGCCTGCTGAATCACCCAGGGAGAGATTCAGAAGTTGAAGGACAGAATGAGGTGAACAACCACTGCAACATGCTATAAGATCCAGCAGGAACAACGAAGCAGCTTTAGTTTATTTAGAGGCATCAAAACAATCAGTGTCATTGACTGACAGTTTAGAGAAACAAGTCAGAATACCACACCAGCTCCCTTGTATACTCGTATGTCCAGGGTGGAGACTGTCCTGCAAATTCTACTTAGCAGTTTTTCATTGGCCTTTTGTATAAAGCTCAGAGGTGATTGGGTCTCTTAAGTGCGAACCCCCAGTGTCACTACATCGACACAATGATAAAGTGGTTGACAGAAGGGGAATGCTGCTTACCAAGCTAGTGTGAGTATCTACATAGCTAGTGTGAGCACTCATCAATCTAGGCTATGTATAAAACATTTTATAAAAGGAATAGTATGCAAGGTCATGTAAGTAATATAAACATTCCCTTGTTCATTATGCCTAACAACTTTATTTAGCTGTTAGACTTTAGTTCTCATGGTTTGTTTTTTCATTTTCTCCCAATTCTTGTTGCTTAAATATTGTAGATTTCTGATGTTTATTTTGTTTTAGGCTTAGCTCTTGTATTATTGTTATCCTCCATATTGTCAGTGCCCCAAATGGCTTTCCACAAGCATCTCCTTGAAGAGCAAGAACAGACAGGTGGGCATGGAAGACCTGGTCAAGAGACAGACCCCTGACACTAAGCCTCGGCTCTCAGCACTCATGTGGCAAAAAGCTGTCCTCTTAACAAGTTCCAGGGGGACGAGAGGGCCCTGTCATTGCTGCCTGGCCTTCCTGCCATACTGTCTTAACAGGGAGGAGGTGGGGTAGCACACACAGGCAAGTAAAACAATGACAGCTGGTGCAAGAGTAGTAGCTGGAGGTTCGTTTTGTGAGGGGTTGCCAGATTTGTCTGCCGACTTGTGCCTGTTTTCATGTCAATAACCAATTAATGTGTCCGTTTTAAAAGTGGTTTGGTGATATATGCAGATAACCTTAAATATAACTCTGCCACAGTATAAATGTGTGTTGTTTATAATTTTATATTAATATTGTCTGATTATTTGGAAATATAATAGCACTCAACAGGCTTGGTTTGGGGTATTATTCATGTCTATAGCACAATAGTAACATTTTTACAATTTGTACGCAAAGGGTTGCTAATGTAAAAATATGTATTAAATGTGGGGATAAAATTCAATGCATTTTTCATAGTAACTTCAGTGTAGGTGTGAGGTCTTTTATGAAACACTGGTGGTGTGGAAGATTCCAGAGGGGAAGTCTTTTCCCCTGTTAACTCAGAGAATACCTCAGACTAACCTCTTAACCCTGTTCAGCTCTGCGGGGACCTCCATTCAAGTCTGTCTGGCTGGGCCTCAATTACAATGGCTGTGTGGTGACTTGGGGCAAGAAGGAAAGGGCCCAGGGTCCAGAGGGTCACAAGCACCTTTGATGCTCTTCTCCACTTATTGTCCAACAGGACCATCTCTGAGGTATAAGGGCCATCACTCAGATGTTTCCCCTTGGTCCCCAGAGGTGGGTGAAAGCGTCAGCAGTACCACAAGACAGTTAAGTTATGCCTATCTATACACATTGATCTGGCAGGATAAAACCTCGGAGCTTATCTCTATCTTTTTATGAGAGCAGCTGCCCACTGGAGAACGTTCATCTCAGCATATGAAAAATACATTGCTCTCAAACACTGTCCTCAAAACCTTACTCACTGCTATTTTTTTAATAAAGACTGTAATTATTTTTCATGTTATAATTGATCCTTTTTCAGCCTATTATTCAGAGACAATTATGCCGTAAGCCATTTGCAAGTTGAAAAAGTGCAAACACTGTAACTCTGTTGAGCTTTCAAAACCATTGTTCGACCAATGGCAGATAAGGGGAATATTCAGGAACCTATTACCTTTAAATTGTATTATAAAATATTATTATCAGACATTTCAATTTACAATAAAGAGGCAGTGATGTGGAAAATAGTATACCACATAATAATTTAATTTATTAGTAATCAGTGTCCCTGTAGCTCGTTAGCAGAGCATTGCGCTAGCAGTGCCAATGTCATGGGAACACACATACTGTCAAAACTATATATACCTTGAATGCATTGCTGTCATTTTTTTGGCAAATGTGTAAATGTAATTACTCACTGGCTTTGCTTTTGTCAGCAGTCTCCATGGTCAAAGCTGAACTTGAACTTTTTGGCTTATAATGGGGAAACACAATGCAATGGGGAAAACAATGTAGCTTGACAGTTCCTTTATAAAGTTCCATGCATTGTACACTTAAAAACACTTGCACTAGACTTGTACGGGGCCTTTAGTTGTTCCTTTAAGACCCCTTCAACTGCCAACCTTCAAAATTCTCAAAATGGTTGAGACGGGCATATAATCCTAGAGATAAATACATCTCACTCTGTCCTTTGTCATCTTTTCTCTTTTCTTCTTTCATCTCTTTTTTTGCCATCTGCTTACTTACTCATAAAGCTTCAAGGATATCAAATCCAGTCCAGTAGCATGTGAGTATTGTCGCAACAGACAATATGCTGGTACAACACTTTGATCACAAATCCATTTAACAGCAATAATTTTTAAAGAAGAGAAAGTGGGAGAGAGGAACATTGCTGGACTCCTTATGGATCCTTCTTTTTAACAATGATAAAGGCAAATCTGAAATTTGTATTGATGTTTTTTTGCTCAAAGGTTTCACTTATTTTAGGCATATTGCTGATGTTTGTAAAATATGTTGTTTAGTCATCAGCCTTTATAGACAAGTCTTACAGTAAGGGAGGTTACAGTAAATAAATTAATTTGTTGTGATCTTAACCCCATTTGAAACAAGCACACCTGTCTTTGACAGACGTTTACAACTGTTAAAGTGTTGTTTATAAAGTATATGCTATATTCAAAGAACTGCAGCAGTTTCTCATGGCCACACAGTGGCTAGGAAAGAAACAAACCTTACATTTCCTTTTCATCAACAAAACAGTTGACAAGAGTGAGAGAGGTTAGCGCTTCTCCTAGCTGTCAGACTATGACTGTCTCTCACCACAGGAGGTCTGCCACACATCCAACGTGCTGCTTTTGTCACTACAAAACTGGCAAGGTGAAAACTTCCCCATTTGATAATTTACACACGGTCAAGAGAGTGTTAGACAGGTCTTGAGATGGAGGTGTCTGAGAGACAAACACATAAGAAAAAGCTTCTCTATGTCCACAGTGAAGATCTGCTGTTTGTGCTTTGATTTGGAAGGTATCTTCAGTCCAGCAGTCTCATTGATTGAATGAACATAAATCAAACAAAGCAGTCACATTGAAATGATTGAAACATCTTTTAACCCCTCTGATCCCAAGCAATTATCAGACTTTGTTCAATGGAAGCCCCACAGACAATCAAATAAGAGAATACCATATGAAGGAGCATTTCACAGGCAAGTAAACTATTTGACATTCAACTCTAATGTATTATGCAGAGAACAAAAAAAATGTGTGGGTTTTCAAATTGTAGGTAATGACAGAAGCATTCTCAGGACAAACATAAGATATACTGCACTAACTAGCACTATTTTTAGGTCAAACAAAATTAAGGCTGTCGTTTTAGTGATTGTCAAAGTATGGTAGCACTTTAAGTGTTTGATGAAATTGTTATTGGTTGTTATTTAGTAACCATTGGCAATGCAATCACAGTACTCAAAATCACATCAAAATGGAATATTTAATGTGAATATTTGTAAAGTGTTTCGTTTATTTTAAATATACTTATTTTAACTATTTATTTATTTAAAATATTTTCTCCTATCCTAGCCTAACATGTAGAGGCAACTATACGTTTTTCCATTTGTAAATTGACTTTTGCAAAAAAAATATAACTGCAATTCTGTATTATTATTAAAACATTGCTCAATTTGCTTGAGCATCTCAGCCAACTTGACACAGCAATACTAACTCAATCAATGGAGTGAGTTTAATTGCACACAGCTTACAGAACTCAGGGAAAGTATTAAGAAAACCTGTTGGACAATAGTCATTATTTCTGCGATTCAGTTTGGTAATTCCAGCCGCAAAGACGTTACACAGTTTACCGATAAAATACCCGTATGTGGACAAGATATTTTGGACCAGTGAGATTTCAGTAAAGGCAGAGCTACCCTGTGTGATATAGCAGAAAAAGAAACCAACCAAACAACCAACAAAATGTTCTGACAGTTGGTCAGAGATAAGAGATTAGAGCAAGAGATGGTGACTTATCACATTGAACTGTATTGTATTACTGTATTGTGAACTGTATTAACCTGAATAAGTCAGCAAATCAAACTCTTATCTTAAATACAAATTTGCTTCTCACTTCTTAGAGCCACAAAATTTGAGCCATGGTCACAGTGATGGCCATCAGCAGCTCCATTATGATCATCATTATGTAGTTGAATGATGAATGCACACATGTTTTGCTGACAGGTGAGGTTTTAATTAATATACGGGCAGATTGTTTCATGGGCCTGTGAATCACTGGACCAGATTTGCTCTGATAGCTGATGGAAAACCCATTGTGATGGCAGATGCTTTACAGAGGTGGCAATTGCACACCGCTATGTTAAATGAAGTTAGGAACAGTTAGTTAAGGTAATGCACAGCTGACTTTGACCATGTCACAGAATGTTCCAAATGTTTTTCTAAATGTTAAAACAGTGTTCTGAACTCTGACTTGCACATTTGTCTTGATGTTTTGGTTCCCTTCACCAGCTGAGACTGTACAGTTGTTACAGCTTTTTATATTCTGTAACATCACATGCCAACACAAATAGCCATTGATAAATTTAGCCTTGTTACCATAGAGACTGAGGAATTAGTCTAGTTTGGGTCTAACTATTGGCATCTCAGAAGGGAAAGAAAGAGCATATGGAGATGAGTAACTTGGAACAGTATGTCCAATACATCTCAGCACATCAGAAAAAATCTTTCAGAGTTTGTACTGTAAGTATCTTCTCTGTGTTCTGGGGTGCTGGAGAATAGATGCTTAGTTTTAAAAGAACCAGGCCATACTCTTTTCACACCAGCCGAATAGCGTGTAAAATAACTTTAATAATTAATTCGTATCGATTTCACTTACAGGATATTTGCATTCAGATTGAGACTTTAAGTGGTCTCATAAGAGCACATGCATTTCTTGATAGCATGTGAGATTGACAACTAAAGTGCAGCAATATATGCTGGAAACAAAAAGGTTGCTTTTTTTTACAGTATGTGCACATTGTATTTACCCAACAAAATACTGGTGACTCCAAGCACTTAATATGGGTTAGGGTTTGGTGTACAATTAGATTCAGAACTGGTACCAAGAAATTCTAAAGTTTCACAGTACATAGTATGTGCATGTAAAATATTTAGCCTCAGGGATCAGCGTCGGGCGGCTTGTGCGTCCTAGGTTCCGAAGGGAGCAGCAGCCAACCTTTGGTCTCCTGCTGTGGAGGCTCCAGCCAGCGACCCCGAGCCCATGCATCTCCGGAAATTGAGGCTCACACCTCAACAGAGGCAACACCACATCACCCAGGGTCTATGCCTCTACTGTGGGAGACCGGGTCATCTCGTCAAGGCCTGTCCAGCAAAAGACAAGGCCCGTCAGTGATGCGAAGAGCACTGATGGGCCTGGCGATGGCAGACTCTCCCCAGCTCTCTCTTTGTTTGTTGGAGTCTTGTGTTGTGTTTCAGGGGGTTTCGGCTCTGGCGGAGGCGCTGATGGACTCCAGGGCAGAGGGGAATTTCATGGATGACTGTTTTGCTTCAGAGCTAGGTATTTCCCCCGTCCCTCTGTCAGAACCCATACGCGTCATGTCCCTGGCTGAGCGCCACATGGTTACCATCACTTACGCCACTCCTCCCGTAAGTCTTGTCATCTCGGGCGATCATCGTGAAGAAATTGTGTTGTACCTTACGGAGTCACCTGGGGCTCCGTTAATTCTGGGGTACCTGTACAATCCTCGTGTTGATTGGTCAAGATGGTCTGTAATGCAGAATATACAGTAATTCCAGCAATTTTTTGGTTGTCTAGATGAGTTTTTAATCCCTGAGGTTTACCTGCTTTAAACCCTTTATATTAGATTTTTATTTCAATTTATCTTTATGTAACCATGAGGGTGCCTCACATTTTGATGAGAAGATATAAAGTACCAGATTTAAAGGTGTATTTTGTCTGTCTTGTACAATATATTAGGCAAGATAATGCCAAGCTCAATACCAGGGAGCACATATGCTGATAAAATGCTTGAATGCACTGTTAATTGCTTTCTATAGAATCTGCCAAATGCATAACTTGACTGGACTCGACTAAACTTGACTAGACTAGACTAAGGTACAGGACGTTCAAAGTTTGGTCAGGTAACTGGATATGACCAAGATAATCTGACAATTCAATTCTATTTTATTTATATAGCGCTTTTTACAATGTTACATTGCTTCAAAGCAGCTTTACATAAAAAACAAAGAATAATAATAAAACACAGAACAAATGTCAGACATGTTGATGGTATTATTGCAAATAATATGTGTGGGATAATACTAATTACGTATACTAGGCCAATAGTATGTTTACGAACAAAGAGCTGACTAAACCGATAAAGCCACAAAATTGTTGAGGAAAATATACACATTCCAGCTTACATAAGGATGGCATATAATAGACAACATCCTATGGGACAGGGTTATAAGGGATTTGCAATAGTACCATGAACTACATAACATGCAAAAGTAGCATACATACATAAAAAATATACAGTAAAATATTAGACATTTACAATTTACAAAACCCTAGGCTAAGTTAGACGTCAGCAATCTCCCAGCAAGCAAGCCAACAGGGCGACATTGGCAAGGAACCAAAACTCCAATGATATATAGATGGAGAAAAAAAACATGGGAGGAGCCAGGCTCAACCAGGAGGGCCAGTTCTTCTCTGGCACGTTAACGCTGCAATTTGTAACTGTTTTAGATATGAACAGAGTTTATTCTCATTAGAATGGAAATTTCCCTTATAGGAAATAAGCTCTTTTAGAGAAGAGCTCTTTTCAGGTCCGTGTTCGTCTCGGCTATCTCGGCCCCCAACTCCTTTGCTCAATGCTCATTGGCTATTTCCTCTTGGGCCAATGTTCATAGGCATGTTTTTTCTATTCAAAGGTGATGGGGCTTTCAAGCGAGACCCCATACGTCAGTTTGTTGACTTAATGTCGAACGTGACTGACTGAAAGGGAACCACTCTTCATCAACACCAGACCAGAAATATAGAGGCAAGGACTCAATTGCACTGCATGTGATGGGCCTTTAATTTTGAAGAAAACAAAAATAATAAAAACTACTCCAAAGAGGCAAAAACGTAAGCACTAAAACCAATAAGAAAGAACCACACATGAGATGAAACAATCACAACAAACTGGCACAAGACAACAAACACAAGGGCATTAAATGGGACAGGAACTGAGCAGCATAACAAGAAAAGGCAGGGGGAGGGACCAAACTTATAATTGTATAATTAACAAGGAAACAAGGGGGAGGGACCAATACTCATGACAGGGGACACATGGCAAAAAGAAAATAGACAAGGACCATGTGCTTTCAACACAGAACACAAGACAGAAGAACAAATGCCAAACAAAGATCAAAAGCCATGAGCTCAACAGAAAAACAATGCACATCAGGCAAACACTGATCATGAAAGACATAACATGAGTTTAGATCCTGGCTCCATGAACAAGAACCAAGATTATAACAAGCGTGCCAGGATCCAGATTCCATGCGCTGAAAAGATATGAACATAATGAATCAGGATTTCAGCCGTATAGTAAATAATGCCAACCTTCACACTCCATGCTCCAAACAAAAAAACCAACAAGACAAGGACACAGAGAAAACAACCCAATACAAAAATGAGAATCAAGATCCAAACATCATGCTCTGATACAAAAACTGCAAAAGAGTTCACAGGGGTTACATGGCTATGACAATAATAGTCACTTAAAAACAAAACAATACTGTGGAGGAAAAAACACACAAATATGTACATTTTTGTTATTGTATTTCTTATCTGAACAAATGTATTAAACTTGCAAATGCTAACATCACATGCATTTGTTTATTTGTTTGTGATATTGTTTATCACATACTTTTATTTATTTGTAAATCAGATTACTTACAGATTAATTCTAGATTACTTTTATGTAGATTGATTGCATCTATACTTGCTTTGTATCTATACTTTTATCTAAACTTGCATTCTTACATTTTAACAGTATTTACTAATCTGACCATAAATATTGATTTTATGCTTAAGGGGATTGCAGACACATAACATTTACTAGTGCTTCTACCCTAGCATCATGGCACCTTTGAATGGGCAAGCACTAAAAATCTAACTTCCAAACATTATTGTTGAAAGGAACCTCAAGGCAAGTTCAGACATCAAACTGTCCCTGACACCTGAAACAGGAACTCTAGCCATTTGGAAAGAGATAGTATAAATCATCCTTTCGTTCTTGAAGTAAAACTCATCCATGTGCTTTGCTTTACAAGAGTAACACATGTGGGCTGCAGTGAGAGCAGACACAGAAAATGGGTGAAAGAGTTTAAGCAAAGAGAGAGAGAGAGAAACCCATGGAATAAATCTTCAAGTTGAGTGTTACAATAATGGTGTTGATTGACTCTCTTTCTTTTTTATGACCCTAGCAGCCAGGCAGATGAGAAGCCTGTTTGAAAGGGTGAAATTTTTCTGGCCCTGTGCTTGCCACCCTGATTCCACACACACACATGCACAAGACCTGGGCCCTCTCCAGATGGTAGTCTGTGATCATTTATTAATGAGGAAGTTCAGAGAGTTACTGCCAGCTGCTGCCAGGCTGCTCCGAAGGCCACCCATTACACACACACACACACACACACACAGGCAGTTCACATCCAGGTTAACTTCCCCATGGCCTGGAAACAAAAATAACTGTACAAAAAGTCATTTTTGGGGAAAAAAACATATTGACATATTTGTTTTGTGCGGTCTGGGGAGGTCATCTGCCAATGTTCTTGAACTTTATTACCTCAATCTATCTGTGAGTAATGTCTGTTGCTGTCAAATGTCTGTGGTCCAGAAGTCAAACTGGCTAATTTTTTGTTTGTTTGTCTTTTGATTCTAGATGAGATCATGTTAGGAAGAGCCTGGACCTTGTGGTAAGATATTAAAACAGATGCCTATAGATGCCCATTATAATGGGAACAGAGAAGAGACCTCTTGAACA
>JAZGTJ010013241.1:0-15173 GCA_036877575.1 Botia almorhae
TTTCACATATGGGGCATTGGTTTCAGATAATCTATGAGCTCTTATATTTAGAATATTAGAGGTGACATCCAATGCGTCACCAGGTTGTGTGTGTGTGTGTGTGTGAGAGAGAGAGAGAGAGAGAGAGTGTGTGTGTGTGTGCGCCTTATTTACATCAGTCAACACAAGGACAAGTCAAATCGTGTGTCTCCACACCTCACTGCCTCTCCTCTTACCTCCCACCTCACTCCACAAACACTGTATGTCCTTCTTGCCCTTCAGACAGCATTCATTCAAACCCCACAGTGAGTCTGCGTTCTGCAGAAGTTATCAGATGTCTTTGCCTTCGGTTTAATGAGCCTGTTTATGAACACGGCTGCTAAGAGCCCCGGCTGCTTGTTCATGTGTAAAATGTGGGTCAGCTGATGAGAACGCCATCGTTCGTGATTTCGGAATGGAAGGTATTGATATGTCCCTCTGGGGTGGTCGTATTGACCCTGTTATCTCTCTGAAGCTCAGATGAGTGGCTCTGGGTAAGACAGCAGGGGCTATTGATTTCCTCTTTTTATTTATTAAAGGTCTGATTAAACTAAAGTCACTCATTGCCCTACAGTTCTCGCCATGTTACATCATTAGGTGGCTTTATTACGCACATAAAAAAATGACAGGATTTTTATTGCATAAAGCACACATGCTAAGATAGTAAAACTGTACTAAATGTGTTTCTATAAATGTCTTCAGGCTTATGGGAGTCTTAAACTGGCGATTCTTTCTATTTATTTTATAGTTTAAGTTCTCATTTTAGATTTTATCACCATAATAACATTACAGTAATAATTGTACTGTGGCTTTGAATAAAAACCTGTACGTGTCTTTGCAAGCACCATTTTACCGCTCATATGTATTTAACTCGTTGAAATTCCGTAGCTTGTTTAGGAAAGATTATATTAATAATAATAATAATAATAATATTATTATATTTCTGACTTGTTGATTTTTTTCTGCCGTATAATGAATGAGCAAAACATTTATGTACAATAACATTGACCTGAGCTACATTTAAGAAAGCTAATATTAAAGAAGGACTTTTGTTTTGACTTGGGCCAGAAAGCAATCTGAGGACCCCAGCACGCATAGCAACACCTTAGCAACACCCTAGCATTGTAGCGATAAGTTTTGCACAGGCAACTATCGCTCACATTTTCTTTTGAAAAGTAAGAAGTCTAATTCGTTTTCATTTGGAGGCTCAGGGCAAGTATCCAGAAGATTCAATGGTTTAATGCCTGCAAGGTCATGAGTGCATGTGCTGTCACAGCTGAGGCCCTCGAGCAAGATCTGACCCTGCAGGTCACTTCAGCTATAAACATCTGGTCAGTGTCCAGACTATTTTACTGCTTTACTGTGATGTTTACTCATAAACACCCTGAGATAGATTATATATAATTTATAGATTGTTTCATGCAATCCCTGCTCGCTTTAAAATCCCATGTTGTAGTTTTACAGCCTGTGAATGTGTCCAAGTGGTTCTGCATGACCCCTGCCGGGTCTTCTGGATCACTTTTGTTGTTATTGCACAATGAACTGTTTCTGACCCTCTCAGTGTGTCCGCAACTGCCTTTTCTGGCATGAGCTAGTGATATACTGCTGTAACCGACCCAAATGCTGCCACATAAACCTGTTAATCGTCTCTGTTTTCTGTTATCAGGGAGAATCTGTGACAGTGGAGTTTACGTTACACGCAAAAAATGTTTTTGAAGTACAGTCGCTTAAATATTTACAACAAAGATGTAGCGCTCAGTCTTGGAACATCCTTTAAATCCTTTAAAATACCTTTAAACTATTAATCAGATCTACAAACTGAGGCTTATCACGGAATGTCTTGTGTCATCTCCATGGCAACGCTGCAATGTTATTTATGGGCTTTTGGTAAAATTGGTACAAATATTACAACAGGCGGTCTGATTGTACAAGCAGTGTTTCTGAACACTGATTATCAGTATAACAGCACAGTCATACTGTTTTTAACTCTCTGTTCGTCTGTATTCACAGCGTTCCACGGAAGCCGACGATCTGTGTGTTGCTTGGCGACACACAGCAGTTCATCCTTTGCTTTCGGTAAAGGTGAAAAATAGCCACAATAATACCGTCTGAAATGTACGTTATTTATTATTAACTTATGTTGTAGAATTATTGTTTGAAAGCAATATTAGCCCAGCTGCTATTGCTTGCCATTGTGCTATTTAGTATGACAGTATGGTTGCCAAAAAAATGGGAGAGAACTTAAAAAAACATTAAAAAAACATTCAGCTAAGTTATACAGTTCCATCTTCAGTTATCCAAGTTATCCAGGGAAAGAAACAGTTGAATTCCCACGTTTTTCTCCAACCTTTTTCTAGTTTGAGATGTTCCACTAAGCAGATTTTGGACCTTCTCATTGGGAAAGAACAGACATGTCTTGGAGGCATAGAGGCGTAAGAGTGAGAGATGGAGAGTGAAACAGAGGTGTCAGGATTAGCAGTGTCTAAGCTAACACCCACGCACTGCTCTTCAGATGTGGCTAATCTCTCTTCGACTGCGTTCGCTTTCAGTTTGAAGCACCAGATCTAATAAGCCTGTGCGCGAGAGCAGGTGGGAGGTTGAGAACCGTGTTCCATTTTGTTTTTTTGACGCGGTACAAAACCGACTGATGTTGGATGTGCGTTTGAGGGTGCGCTGAGGCATTGGGTGACGTGGAAACTAGACTCCATCTGAACCACCCGTAATACATCATCCGTCTGTTGTGTTAGCTGTGTTGTTTTAGAGATCCACCCTTTTGTTTCACTGCAGATTTGATCTGTCTTTTATAAATAAGCAAGCGGAGCTTATTTTCTCTCTCTCTCTTTTTCTTTCTCTCTCTCTCCCTCTCTCGCTCCTTGTTTTTCTCAGTCGATGCCCTCTTGATGGACATGTGCACCCAGGCAGATGAGAAGAACGACCCATAAATATGTACTTGAGCGAGGCGCTTTGCTTCATTCCTGTTATGATGGAGAGATGATTCATTACTAAGCTGTCTTTCTCTCACTTTATTTGTCTTTATTTCTGTCATTCGTGTGGCACCTCACCACATACAGAAGCGTTTTGTGTTACAGGCAACGTCTGAGCTCAACGTGCTGAGGCAACATAGAGATCTAGTTCATCCAGAAATAAAGATTCAGTAACATGTTTTTCAGTCACGTCTTTCTTTCCTGGAACACAATAGGAGTCTTTTGTAGCAAAACATCCAAACTGTTTTTCTATACAGTGAGCATGGCAAGAGTTTCAGTAAATAATTTTAGTTATCTCCCACAAAGATATAGCATGTGTTTAAAGGAGGTTTGTCACAACACCTTAGGTGAAACTGCTGGCACTGGAAAGATATTTATCGCTTCAAAAACCACGAAGGTGCTCAGCTTTAACAAAGATTTATTGACACTCTCCATTTGGCAATTGGCCAACTCTGTTGCCTCTGGAACTCTGGGATAGGTCACGCCTTGAGAATTTCATACTTACCCAACAAGCGGTTTGATAATGTCACATTGGCACAGGTACAGACAAACACACCTCGGATAAACAAAAGGCCTCCAAATGTGCTCAGCTTATCAACCCTGGCCCACTCCGTTGCCAGGTTTCTCCCAAGTCCCCACTTCAAGTCTGGCTACAGTCCATCTACTGTTCTAGACCTTTCCAAAAAAGGCAAATGACCTATTTCTCCTTATCGCAGAGCAAAATTGGAGACAAATAAGGGTCAATTAGCCTCAGAGACTTTGTGCCAAGAATTTGTGACTGTCTTTATTTTTTCAACAAACAGAAGCAGGTAGTAATTTATAAACCTTGCACTGTAAATGGTGATAACAGGCTCGCAATATTTAATAGAGAAGCTAAACAGAATGGTTTAGCTGGCAGGCTGGTTAGGGTTTGTGTTAATGAATTTTCAGCTATGGAGCTGACAGCAGCCTTGGGCAAAGAATACTGTGTTAGCATGCAGTGTACTCTGGAGGCCCACAGCTGAAGGTTGAGTATATGTGACATCTCTCATTCAATGAAGACAACAAATGTGCTGAGAAGCTGTAGGTCAGCTTTAGCATCTCTTAGATGTTGACAGGAAGCTGCCATGGGCGTTTTAATCAATTACCAAAAGCTCCATGAGAGAAAGAGACTTCCCTTCTGGTAAAATTCGGCTTGAGATGGAAGCTGGTGTCCATGATAGGTCAACTGGAACCAGCTTGGAGCAGCTGAAAACCAGCTACTGTGTTCCAAACAAAGCTGGATTTAAAGCAAAAAAGACTAGTGCTTGCACAGCTCAGCTTGTGGAGCTAGGTGCCAGCAACCTCAAGGTCATGGGTTCGATTCTCACGAAATGCACATTGGATAAAGCGTGAATTTAAATGACTAAATTGTAAAGCTGTCAGAACGTATTGTTAAAGTTGTTAAAAAAACGGTCAGTGTGAATAAGAACAACGAAGCGGCGAGCTGGCGTGCGCTTCTGTTTTCCTTTTCTTTTTGCCAACAAGATAATAGGAACATGTAAAAGCGTTTATTTATTGACATTCCTGATGTTGGCCCCATGGTGGGTTATGTGCAAAGTCCAAACGCAGACCCCCGGTATGAGGGAAGCTTTGCCAGGGAAAAGGTTTATAGGTTTGAAAAATGCTGACAATTTCCACTCAGAAGCTGTTGGCTAAGTAAGACTTTATATACACCACAGGCAGCAGGAGTTTTCTTGCTAGAAGAGGAATAAATACAGAGATTATGAAGAGGGAGACAAGACACTGTGCTGTTTTTTAGCCTTCAGATGTGCTAATTAGGACATTGATTGGGTGTGATTTATTGCGCTCTGTATCTTGCAAATGTCAGGCTGTTGATCATCCTCATCGATATCATCATTATCACACAGACAGAAATATTTATCTAAATGTGTGACCACACGTTTTCCAAACTGGTAATTAATGAACTTCAGCACAGTGTCACAAAATGATGTCATAAACCTAATGCGCATTTGGCCATTTTTGTTGCAGACCAATTTGCAAGAATTGTTGTCCACCACCGATTCAAAACATCAAACTGGAAGCATTTGTGACAAATATACCGGTGCTTTATTTGAATTATTAACAAACTGTTTGCAGCATCATTTTAGTGGATGTCTGAGGTTATTTGTCCTCAGATACTCACAGGTGCTCTGACAGAATAACCACAGGTGCAGTTCATCACAACATGTTCCTCTTAAGTTTGACTGGCATCTAATGCATCGACTTCCATACATTTTTTATAAGATGCTGTAAGCACTTTCAGCCATTTTGCTAACTTCCACTAGACTCACTGTATTACAGCATCAGTATCACTTCAATCACTCTCTCTCTTTCCTTCTCTCTATCTCTCTCTCGCTCTCTCTCACCAAAGACATGGCAACCTGAATGTGCGACAGGCTGAATGAATTTTCTTATCAGCTAGAAAAGCGTGGGCTTCTTTCTGTCACAGATGTGATTTTTGGTGCCTTTGTCTGGTAGTGGGAACAGTTTGTACAATTTATTTTCTCTTTCAAAAGAAAGCACGTTTAAAGGTCCAAATACGTTTGTTATTACTTGTTATTTCAAGTGAAACAGTATACTGTGGAGCTGTTTCTTTTACCATTTATGATGCACATGCTCCCTCCTCAGTCCACTCAGAACTTATTGAAAACTAGGCTGTGAAAACCCTCATGTTTACATACTGTGTCCACGCCCATTGCGCAACCCGGATGGCTGTGCTGAACCGCTGTGCAAACTGCGCTAGTGCGTGGAGGTGAGCCAATCACAACAGAGGTCACTCGCATTAGCAAAAATTACAGTAGCAAAAATAACCTGTAATTTAAAGGGTCGGAGAGAGGGTGAAAAGTGGTCATGTGGTCAACTCGATTACGAAGAAACCTTGAGTAACATCATCAGTAGTCTTCAGGGAAGAAAGTGCGGTAAATTGCTGTAGAAATGCTGTATAACAACCTTTGCATGGGTGTTTATGTCTGTGTGTCTTCAAATCATGCTGTGGTTAGTAAATGTGTGGGCATGTTATTGCAGTTTTTCAGTGGGTATATGAACAGTTTCTAATAAAAACTGACCATACAAAGCGCAGACCTCCTCAAGTCTTTTTGAAGTGTAACCAGAGTTTGTACAGCGCTCACAGTCTCTCACGGTCTAATTGGACGGCCTTTCATCTTGAGCCGCTGGGCTTTACTCACTTCCTCACAGTTTCTTCTCCTCTCTGTTCTGCATCACGGCTTTTGGTGGCCCTCCTCATACCAGCATCATCGTGACACAGAAACGCATAGAATCTGCGGCACCATTTATAGCCTGAAAACTGTGGGGGGTGATGAAAACTGTGATGATTTTTTTACATTTTGACTGTTTATGTCTGTTGTAAACACAGGTCGTTTATGTTTGCCAGATAACGTGACACCTTGGCAGATTAATGTTTGTATGTTAGTTATTTTTAACAACAAATGATTGATCTAAATAGGTTGTGTTAATAAGGTAATATATGAATGAGATAATAAGATACTGTCTATTGGTTTTTAACTTAAAATGCTATATAATGTAAAGCTGTGTTTTGTTTGTTTACTGTTTTTCCCATCAATAGAACTAAACTGCTGTAAAAACTCGTGGGGACCTTTGAGGCTTCTTAGCTTGTCAAAGTCAAATAACCCTGATCTACTTTGCAGATATCTCATCTCCCTCTCTGTTGTTGTGCGTCCCTCACTCTGACTGCTCTCTCTCTCCTCCTCTATCTCGCTCTCATCTGTCGGTATGGCTCAGGCAGCAGCATCCAACAGGCCACGTGTTCTGTGTTTATTACCGAGCAGGGGAGGGGGAGAGCTAGTGAGAGAGAGAGAGAGAGAGAGAGAGAGAGGGCGGATTGGACGTGAAGAGATTCACACAGCAGAGCCCTCACAGTGTAGACAGCATCTCTCTGAACGGCACTCACGAGCAGGAAGAGGGACGGATCACACCAAATTCCTTTCAAACCACAGCAGAAACACGACCCTTTAGCAGAGGTAAGCCAGACTTCTTCGCTCACTGCGATTGTTTTTGTTGTTTTTGTAGATACGCGCAATCGAACGAGAGAATTCAAGAGAATTCTAAGACGTATCGCAAGGTTAACGCGACTGCTTGGCTGTTTTGGTGCAAGGTGAACAAAGGTTTGGCAAAAGAACAGAGAAAACAGAAAGTGCCTGAATTGATTTTGGGGGCCTGAGGTTCTCCACCTCAAGACGAACTATTCAGAACTGTGCCATACCTGTATCATAATTTATGTGTTATAGTTGGAGCCTCTGCAATGCCGTGAGTAGGAGGCCGACAGGTTGAATTTATTAACCCCGCAAACTAACTGCGTCAAACAGCCAGGCTTTGCCAAAAACACCAAGCCAGTTCCAATCCAACAAGACTACCCTTTAATTGGAGGGTAAGTCCGCTAACAGGTGTCTTTTCCCTTTCATTGGATTAATGTTATCTACTGTGGTGCTGAGATGTATTCAGGTCTGTGTAATAACAGATAAGCACAGCTTTTGTTTTTCTGCCTCCTCCTAATCTCAATAACACTTCATAAAATATGTGACGCCAGTCGAACTGGTCGGGTGCCAGCTTGTGTTGGAAGGCTGCGGGGCTGTGGAACTTTCCAGGGTGGTTCGATTGAAGCTGTCACAAGACTTCACAGTTTCTGTTCCATGATTGATGGGTGACGTTTAGCCTGTGCCATGACTGCGAGCGTTTATTTTGGGTGTAGCACACTAAACTGTTGTTTTAAACAGCAAATGTCACCGGTGCTTTAGTGATAACTGCTTTACAGCATGGCATGCAATTGAAATACATAGCATATATTTTGTGTTTGTGACTCACACACTGGTGAAAAATGAAGCATGCAGTTTATATATTAGTGTGAGTTTATACATCAGTGTGAGTTTATATATCAGTGTGAGTTTATATATCAGTGTGAGTTTATATATCAGTGTGATCACTGAAACGGCAGAGATGAATGACAATATATGGTGTGGTTATAAAGCACATATTAATAAATCAAAGACAGCAGACATCTTTAAGTAAAGATTTACATGAACAACAGTCCCGGACTTTAAATATAAAATGCTGAAAGGCAGATACTGATGCCATGTGATGCAAGGCTTTTTTTTTGCTACGAGTCCTTGCAAGTCAACATCGAGATGGCCCCATTTTCTGGATTACATAACAATGCAACAGACGCCTTGGAAAGTTTTGTGTCTTACAAAAGCCGTACCTCCTGGAAGCCTTCCCCGTTAAACTGTTGTGCTCGTGGAAAAATATTCCTCTATAAATTTATTGTCTCTGCCTGTAAGCTTTGCTGGTAACTGTAACTTTCCTGGCATGACTTTTGTATTAAGAATGTCATTTATGGAGGATTTTGAAAAAATGCTTGGGATTTTTTTCATAATACATCTCTTTGTAAGAGGACTGCCGTGGGTCAAATTTCTGAATCTCTTGCCCAGGACAACATACTTACTATGAGACTTTTTCTAAATTGCGGAATATTGTGTATAGCTGAATTACAAATGGATCTTGTTTTGTACTAATAGATGGGGCCCGGATTGTTCTGGAACTTCCCATCCAAGACTAGCTGCACGGTTCCACAGAGCCTGCTGCAGACAATGTACGTAGTTCCGCCTGTAACCGCGATTGTAGCTTTTATTTTAGTTTTTGGCATCCATCTTTTCATTTTTTGTCCGTCTTTTTGCTTGTGAATTCCATGGCCTGCAGTTGCTGTGTCTGACCACATAATGACCACACCTTGATTTGTCGACCAATCACTAAGCAGTGTGCCAAACAAGGTCACGTGTCAATAACCAATCATTACTCAGCCTTGGATCATTACTCATAAATCATTGGCCAATAGCTTGTGGATTGTTCCAGCCTTGAGTCATCGTCCAATCCATGCATAGAGATTTATGTGTACAATCTGATTTCACGTCTTATGCTTTCTATCATATGATGAAATTGTGGCTGTTAATTCACCCTCTTTAAAGTATCGCCACCATAGCTATAAAAAACAGCACTTCAGTACCACTTTCATGACCTGTAAAAATACATTTCAAGACAATTACTGTTATATCTCAGATGTTATGGTACTGTTCCTATTATTATCTATAATTCATAGACCTGTGTTGTTTGTGAGTGCTAGAATAATTATATGACATAAAGGGTTATTTATCCAAGTTATTTGTCATTTAGCTGTGTTTTCTTGGATTCAGTCTATGCTGTTTTTTATAAATGGTCTATGTTCACAATACAGTACAGACAGACAGATATTTTTGGTTGCTGCATGATGTCTAGTGCTGTTTTTTCCGACTTGCACCATGAGTTTTGTAGGTGTGTCAGATTTTATTGGTAATATTTAAAATCACTTCTCGAGTCTACGGTACCAGTCTCTGTCCACCTGTTTTTTGACCACCTTCTTTCTGGCTTTGTGCCTCTCTCTGTGCCTGGTGGACCCTTAATCATTCAGGGCTTTTAAAGACGGACTAGTGGATTTAAAAACATGTTGTTTTGAACATCTAAGTGACTAAATGCTTTGAATGTTCAGAGGGTCCAAGCAAACTCAATTTGCATTCTGCAGATCTTGACCTCCTGTGCTCCCAATACCGTTTATAATCCGCTCAGCCCCATGACACCAATTTCATTCTAATGAACTAAAATAAATGCGAAATCTCTATGAAAGATTTGAGTGCCCGCGAGTGCAGAAAGCCGATATGGGCTGGATTGTGTTTTATGCTGATTTAAATAGAGGGACAGCCGTGATAAAAGATCTAGCGGGTGCAAATGATAACACAGGTTATTTATCAAAACGGATAAACGGCCATTGCGGAAATCATTTATCTTTCTATTTAATTTATTTTTTGAGGCGGAGGAAACCACACCTGACGTCCCTGCATTGATTTCCAGCTGATCCATACAGTAAAAACCTGTAATGAAGAAAGGTTCAGCCAGGTTACTGTACTTCTGGCAACGGTAAAACAGACCACATGCAATCTTACCTTCTGTCACCCTGGCTGACAGCACAAGGCGGTTCCTGATAAGAGGCAGTGTGGTGGATTGGCAGATTCCATAGGTGGTTTAACACTATCAGGCTGTCCCTGACAGATTACCCTGATTGGCTGTTCCGATGTTACCCAGAATCCCACTGGAGGTGTGAAGTGAGATCTTCACTGAGGGGGCCAGATGAGCCATTGAGTTTTCATGTCTCTGATGGTTGCTTTTATTCTCAAGTTAAGCATGTGTTATAGCTCAATGGTGTGCATTAAATACATCAGTGTACAGTATTCACATTGTGACAGATTGAAGACATTTTTATTTTCCTGGAACAGTTTACAGTATGTAATGTTGAGATGGTGTGTCTGATTCATTAATGAGTCAAATGCTTTTAAATAATCAGCTGAACTGATTAAAAACTGGACTAAACTGAGATATATATATATGTGTGTGTGTACATATTAAAATAATAGCAGCATATGGCTGCACATGGTTGTATTGGAACATTTCAATTGGAACGGTTCATTGTAGCTGAATAATTAAGGTCAATAAACCCAGCTTCCCATCTCTAGGGTTGTGAGTATTATGGAAGCTGGTTGTTTTCATGCCCGTTTCTGCCTGTTGTAGGTGTGTTTATGTGAACAGAAAGAACAGCTGATACTTCGGCCTGTATCGTCTGCTATGACCTTCTTCATCTGATGGTATAAAGTGGCTGCTTGTAGGAAACTGGGCCTCGGTGACAGAGAGAAATACACACACAGGAAAACAAGAACATTATTCATTCTGTAAAAATCAGCAACCACAAAGATGTTAGCAAAGAGGCTAGTCCAGTTTCCAGTGGGCATAAAAAGGGGGATAATGGCTTCGACTGTTTCCAGAGAGCAACAAGTGCTTATAAAAGACTCCTGTTGCCGAGTTCCTACTGACACACTCTTTATCGCGCGAAAAATAGTTCAGTAATTCATTTCTCTTTATTTCCCTGGAATATTTAATCTCTGCCAGCATGTGGGTGGCACTTAGCACCTTCAACACCTCCCTGAATGTTATTGCTCAGAGAGCGCTCTTTCAGAGCTCAGGAGATTTTTTGGGGGTTTTCGTTTATATTACGTTCACTTCGCCTCAGATGTTTTCCTTAAATTTCCATTAGAAGATAGAAAAACGGACACACATGAGACAACTGTTGACATGCAGTAAGAACGCAGAGCTTTAAAATGAATGACCTTAGCATACAGCAGATCATTTGATTGTTTTTGAGGAATCTGAGGTTGTGTTCATATTGAAATCTGGTTTTGAAATGGTTTTTGATTGCAGACTGGTTTCTTGGCCAATGTAAACACAGCCTGAGACATTGTTGCGATCTTATCTGAAACTACGGAGAAGACACGTTAGATTACTTGTGTGTTGTTTTTTAGGGTGTGCATTTAATCTCACTGCTGAGGAGAAACAATTATTGAAGGAATTTTAATATTAAATAAATCTTATTTGAGAGACCGTATTTATGACGTAGTCTTATTTTTCTTTCCCTATAGATTTTGTAAGGGTATTGTGTATAGATTCTGTATGTCCTTCTGGAGGCCACTGGTTTAAAATGAATTATGGAACATGATAGATAGTTTCTGTTTGGTCCGAGCTGGTCATTGGCTGGTTGACCAGTCACCATGTTCCAAATACTAAGCTGGTATGACAAACTGGAGGCTGATTTATTGCCTAGAGAGCAGCTACTATGTTCTAAAACAAAGCTATCAGTCTAGCCTGAATTTTTCAACAGGGTGTTTGCCTCTGTAATGTTAGCATCCGAGAGGCTAATTAAAACTGATCCATCACTTGCACAACCTTATAATGATGTCAAGGAAATGGTAATGTGCAACTTATTAACACAGCTTCAAGCCAAGATACTTAGTCAAGCCATTTTGTGTCCAATATAAGGAGAGAATTCCATCTGACATAGGTTCAGCTATTTTGGTTTCAAGCATAACATAAACACACACTGTCCTAACCCAGTTTCCAGGTATCGATTGGAATTCTGTATATCAGGTCAGATGTTACCCTTGCCAATTGATTTGGTGTCTGATGGAATACTCTTTCAATGGCCTTTCCTGCATTGTCATATTTCCTCAGGGCACACACACACACGCACACACACACACACTTTTGTCTCTGTCATTTGCCAGCCCTGGCTGACGCTGTCTGCACAACCTCAGTTCACTCGATGCCTGAACATTCCAGCCAGATCAATGACCTTTTAACAGACTGATTTAACAAACTGGTGTTAAAACAACTCATCTTTTCGACCAGTGACTAATCTAACCAGGAACTAACTATCATGGTTTCTCATGATATTGCGTTGGGTGCTGGCGGTGATGCTGTAGAAAAAAAAAAACTAGTGATATCACTAGTGGTTACCATAGCAACAGTGACGGGGTACGGAACCCACAAAATATAAAGCAGTGCAAACAAGATGGATTACAGATTCGTCTGTTTGATTCTGAAATCAACATATTCATTAGTTCTTTATTCTCCTAATTTAACAAGAGGTGATATATTTAACCCAGAGACAATGTGACTAGACAGAGATGGGAAAAGGGCAAGTTTTGCATACCAGAACCAACCAAACCTTGTCTCCTGTTTCTATATCCACATAAACCAATGAGTAATAATAATCACTCGATTATTAAAGCAACCACCATTAATGGTCACATCACTCAGATCACCTTAGCAACAGCCTAGCATCACGAGGGGACCAATTTTGGCAAGCAACACTCACATCCCCTTCAGAAAATGTACAAATCTTGTTCTATTATGGTATAGCAGCGTACGTACAGAACTGCTACATCTGATTTCCTTTGTCTGTTCCTACATCTGATTTCCTTTGTCTGTCTTACATTTAAGCATTTGGCAGACACTTCTATCCAAAGCGACTTACATTGCATTATACTACACATTGTTTCTGAGTATGTGCAATCCCTGGGATCGAACCCATGACTTTGGCGTTGTTGCGTCATGCTCTAACCACTGAGCTACAGGAATGATCTGAGAAAGGTCAGTACATATGAGACANGAGATAGATAAACAGAGAGGTCGTGACAGAGAGAGAAAGACAGGACAATTGAGAGTATTGTGGTGGAGTCTAGACCTCGTTATAATAACCTCATGGGTGGTGTTATGTAACCAAAATACTCATTCCCTGCAGAGCTCTGAATCATTCTATCCTCTCACATCCGAGGGGTTGATTTACACTGCCCATGATTCCAGATTCACGCAGCTTTTGGCACCGCCAGGAAATAAGAGTTGAATGACTCTTCTGTTGACTTAGAATGTTCCCAGATTTGAATTCCGAGGCTTCATTCTGTCAGAATTCTCGAAAGTGTTTTGTCGTCTTTTGGGAAAAGATGGCAAAGGTGGAAACAACCTACACGTTTATTCAATTTGTTCCTCCCTTCATTTCTCATTCATACGTTCCTGTTTGTAGAGAGCATGCGTGTTTTGAAATATGGCAAAAAATGTTACAAGTTTTCATTTATTAAAGGTGAAGTGTGTATTTTTATGTTCAAATAACTTCTCCAATCTCAGATAAGTGTGCAGTAACAAATATAAGACATTTAAAGGTTGATTAGCCTGAAAACTGTAGAAGTATCAACCCTTGCTCTGTTTATTCAAGCATTCCAACCAGCTGGGATGGTGATATTGGCTCAACCAATGGCGTGAGTCTGGGGCGGGTCTATCTGTTCGACTGACCAATGGCAGATGGGGAGCGCTAGTGGTGCTCCAAGTATACGCTTCACTTTTAATAAGTGTGACATAATTTTGCTTTTGCTTTAGCAAATATTGCTAGGGAAATATTTGCATTATGTGATAAACCTTTCTTCATTAACCACAATGAGTCTGCAGAGTTAATATTATTGTTGTTTGTTATTATTATATTATTAGAATTATTACAGTTAGGTTTGGGAATACTATAAAGGCAATGAAGTTAGCTCAGCCCTGTTGGTCTTTGTTAGCTTAGTGCTATGTTATTGAAACATCACATCACATGACACTGTTTGAGCTCTGCTTTTTGTGTCATCCATAACTTCATTTAAGCCATATTTACAGTGCCACCTCATGTAACCCCATTAAATCCACAAACTCCCATAATCCCATGTAGGCCAAAACTGCTGGAAGGCTGTTCAGTGCCTCTGCTGAAATATTTAGCTCAAACCAGCTTCAGGTGGTACCTGGTTTTATATCGGATGTGTCTCAGTCCACCCCCTTATTTACTAGAAAGTACAAATGATTACCTAGGGTGTAATTTCTAGGGCTGTCCAAGAAATTCCCAGAATGCATTGTGACACAATTGACTGCTCACTATATTTACTTACCAGAAATTCAGTCATGTGCACAAAATAATACAAACAAATTAGCTGGATTCACATCATAGGGAACTAGGGAGTTAAAAGAGACACAGACATGGTTTCTAATTGGTCCAAGCTGGTTTAGGTGTTTAACTGGATTACCAACAATGAAGCCAGTAGTCTTATATATTAATCTAGTAAGGTCCTGGTTGAGCTATGGCCCCATCTTGAATTTGGGGGACCAGCTGTACCACCCTAAACTGGTATGATCAGATTTTTTCAGCTGGGCCTTTATGCAAGATTTTAGCAGTGTTGGTGTGAAAAAATATTAACAGCGTTAGAGCAGCAAGATGGATTTGATTGGATGTTGATTTCTGTCGAACAGCCATGTTAATCTTAGGTGTGGTGTTACCATGGTGATTGCAGGTTGCTCTCCAGGATGGCTGGCATGAAGGATCAGCAGTTTACTGAAGAGAAGCCACTTCTGCCAGAAATCAGGGGACAAGAACCGGAAATGGTGAGTGAGTGTATGTGTGTAAGTGTTTTTTGATTATATGTGCTTGGCTAAATATAGTATACCAGTTAAAGAGGTGCCTCTGTTTTTAGACAAGAGGACAAAAAAACAGATGTGTACGTGTGTTTGTGTGTGTGTATTTATCTGCCCTTACCAAATACAGCCTTTCATCTTAATACATAACTTCTCAAGATAATGTGAAATGAGAAGCATGGCTTTTCAGTAATGATAACAGAAATGAATGACTTCCAAAATATCTGTTAAAAGCTGGGACACTGGAGTGCTCTGATATTCTTAAAGAAGCGC
>JAZGTJ010013242.1:0-15172 GCA_036877575.1 Botia almorhae
GGCGCTGAACTCTGCTAGCATCAGTGCGCGAGAGAGACCGAGTGTGTTCACTCCGCTCCGCCTCAACTAAACGTTGTTTTAATAATCAAATGTCTCTGCGTCGAGCGACACGACGAATCGATTATGAAATTCGTCGCCAACTCTTTTAGTAATCGATTTTATCGATTTAATCGTTCGTTGTTGCAGCCCTAAATCAGAGGAAGGTTACGTTTAAAATTAAAACGTTTAAATGTAATATATTTTTCTCCTGGTCCTTATTTTAATTGGGTCATAAAAACTATCAATAATTGTCGATATCGATTGATATGAAACACTGATATTGCGATACAGTTTTCAGCCATATCGCCCAGCCCTACTCACAAGCATGACTAATTAGGGTTTCATTCCATGTAAATTTAAGAGAGACCATTCCTGCTGTTGCTCAAATCTAAGGGGAACTTACTACATACTTGTCACTTTAGCTTATAGAATCTTTTTTTTTCTGAATTGTTTTTTTTTTAATACTGCATACAAAATTCCTGTATTTTGTGTTTGTATGCTAGTAAAGACACTGAGAAGTAATTATATATGATTATTATGCCATTGCTTAAACACCATTTCTGAAATCTGATTGCGAAGACCTAACATTACTATTTGTCAGTTGTTTTTCCATGAAGTTGAAAGATAAATGATGATAAAAAATACTTCTTGGTTTATTCTGACTGGCCGGGCATGATATCTTTTTTTTTTTTTTTTTTAATAAAAGCTGTTTATTATGCTCTTCAGCCCCCCATTGAGGAAGGAGGGCGTAAAAGACACTTGTCCAGTGGCGATGGTCGTCGCCATCATCCTTCCCAGCAGTCCAGCCGATCCCAAACTCAGGCTGCTTCCTCTATTACCCAGCCCACCAGACCCCCTTCCACCACAGATGATACCAAAAACACAACTCGCCGAGCAGCTTCGCAAGACATCAAGCTTCCAAATTGATCGTCAGGCCCCAGTCATGGCTGTTGCAGTTCGAAACTAGCTGCACAAGCATGCAACAGCTTGTCAACAAATGGATCGTGATTGTCAAATCAAGGCTCTTCCACCATCACCTTCATATCTGAAAATATTTCTGAATCAGAGAGACACAGAAGGCATGAGAAATTCTTCCATTCTTTGTTTTATTAAAGACTTTGAATAGTTTTATTCCTGTTGTGTCATTTTGGAGTAGAATAAGGCTTTTAATTTTCATGGCAACTACACTGTAGTGGGCCTTGATATATTTAGTCACAATTTTATCTGGCTAAGTGATGTGTGATTCCAGCCTGATCTTCATTTTTATTTTATATACATATTTGTTTCCTGGAGCATAAAGATTTTAAATGAAAGGGTTTCTCTTGACTAGAATAGGTACTAGAGGAGACTAAGAATTTGCATTGTTGTTTCAACTGTTAAAGATCTGCAGTTGTAGGAGCAAGATGGTTTTACGTTGGGCTTATTGGGGGTTGATGCTAAATGTTAGCGCAAATAAACCCTCAGGAGTTATAATGTAACATTGGCATCACCAACACTGAAGTCTGACGCTACGTTGACTTGCCCAGTCATCTTGTATGAAAGCATTTTCTTCCACATCCTGCAGATGTTCAGCTACCAGCCACCTCATGGACAAACCGTTTCATTACTCAATATTACTATTGGGCTTTTTATCAACCATGTGCCGAAGTGACCCTGAGGCTGTTTAGCTGGTTGCTGCAGTAAAACTCGTCTCTTCATATGAACTTGCTGCGAAATAAAGCATTGCTTTTCATAAACGAAAGCTGATTTTAGCTGGTAGCTTGTTCTGTTTTCATCACTGTTTAATGCACCCAGCCACATGGGAATCATTTTTAGGGCAGTTGAAGTGTTAATCCTAGTGTAAATATGAATTCATATATGAAGCTATTAAGATACATTTACACCTCAGTTGTATGTGTCATTTATTGTTTATAGAGCAGATGATATATCTGGCTTACGTGTCAATTTGTGCTCACCAGTGAATTGTCTTTAATTTTTACTGTTCCGGTTTTGCTTTAATTATGGGTATGTTTTAGTATTTCTTACACTGCTTCATAATGTGGACATAAGGAACAGTTTGGCTGTCTGAATAAAGGGAAAGTGACCTCAGGATGTCAACTGGAATCCTGTGAAGACTGATCATACATGACACTCTTTGGTGCTCGTGTAGCCAACATAATTGGGATCATAAGCAATATTCAAATCGCTAATCTAATTTATGAAACTTTACATTTAATTTAGCAAGCATATAAACGTTTACCCTTTTGTTATCTAAAATGTAATTTCTTTGGATATAAACATGCTTTTCCACCTTTCTTTAATAGCTTAAGTTGCAAGAGACAGTTCCCTTTACCCTAATGTGCCTGATTCATGTAGTAGCTGTGGTCAAATATTGAATAAAATCTAGTGATCACTGGTATCATTAAAATAATTATTGTAACACTGATAATAGAATGTCTACAGTGGACTATTAAAACAAAGTCAGTGGCAGCACATAAGTGTGCTGTGAGAAATCATCAGCTGTGCAGTGGAAGATTACCCAATTTCATGTGATTGGCAGAACAATTACATTCTCTTCCACTAGGGGGCAGTATTTTTTGGTAGTGTGCCTTGTGATTTTTCTCATTTAAAATATGTGCCCTGGCTCAAAAAGGTTGGGAAACACTGATCTAAGTAATGCAACTGTTTGTGAACTAAAGGCCATCAGAGTATTAGTTAGTCCGCTTAATATCTGCTGCTTCTATTCACTTCTATTTGGGTGGTTCCCCAACAGACATTTTACTGACTAAACTATGATAAACTATGCAAGTGCTGTACATGTAAACATTCTACTTACCCAAACACTAACCTAACAGTCTATTAATACTCTAATGAAAACTAATGTGTAGTACTTAGTTGACAGTTCTAGTTAGTAGAATGCTTGAAGTGGACTGAAATAAATGGTAACCAATGAGACTCAAAAACAATGAAAAATATGCTCCTTTATTCCATCCTGGGCGTCCGCTAAAGGATGTGCAACATTGGTTCGTTGGACTGATGTCATTGTCCCTGATTGGTTCTTTGGATCTTAAAGTGTCAAAAGGTTTATGGCTAGAATAACTGGGCAAAGGATACAAAAATCCATAAAGCCACACATATAGCTGTACATGTTTTTTTTAATTGGTAATACTCATTAATAGCCCTTAGTTTACTGGAAGAAAAAAGTAAAACTTGAAACCTAAAATCTTGTAGAAATATTCATAAAATCTTAATTACAGGTAGATGTGATTTGCTTTTAGTGCGATTTGTAATTAATATGCTTTGCCTTAATAAAAACATTTTTAAAATAGTCAACAGTTCAGATTAGCTGTTGAACTTTCCTGTAACAGGACAAGCTACCTTGATTCTTTAGTTTAATTAGCTGTTCATTAGTCACCAAACTACTAGTGTTTTCCTGTAATTATTGTATGAAATGGTGTGTTAAACCCCAAGAATTTACCAAACTAATTTATAGAGCCATGGTATGAGGAATACATTTTTCCTGATCTTTTAATATGAAGGTGTATTGAATTTCCCTCTGGGTACAAAAAGAGCCTTTACAGAAACCAAGTCTCGTTCACATTAAGTTTTAAACATTAAAGCTGCTCTACAGACCTTTGGCATCTCTGTTGTGGTTAAAACATTACATTGATCATTACAAAAAATACATAGCTACACAGTTATTTCCGCTAAAACATTTTTTTAACAAGATGCTTTTGTCTTTACATATGGTAATGAGTAAGTTTTATCCAACACTGTTTTATTTCAAGAGAGCAAAGAGAATTGATGAAGTGAGTCTGACTAACCATTAGGGCACTAATGCACTAACCACTGACTAACCTCCCTCAACCCTCCCAAATATTCTGGTATGAAATACTGTGCAAAATACTAAGTCATACAGATGTGGCTTGGTAGTCTTCGAAAAGTAGTTTTAGTTTACTTATAAATCTTAATTCATGAACCGTATCCTCTTAATAATAGAAATAAAAAGTTAAGTTAAAAGTGACGTAACCCATACCTGAAATGTGAGCTCTGCATTTAACCCATAACTGGTGAGGAGAAAACACACCGGGAACATTTTGACAGGTTTACAAGTGTTAATTCATTTTAAAGAAGAATTTTACATTTTAAGTACTAAAATATAGCATAAGTATTAGCATTAGAAAAATAACTTCACAAACACTTTCACACTGACACACAGAGCAAGTCGTGTGAATGCATCAAACTGAATTTGAACCCTGAACTCAATGACAATTCTGAATTACCAGAGCTACAAAAAAAACTAACATTTGCTTGGTTATGTTAAAAACAGGTTTTTAATATAAATACAATTACAATTCATAAAAGCAGAAAAGTGTGCAGAAGCCTCTGGCAATTTAAACAGCTCTGGAGATGTCATGGAATTTCTATTTTTACTGGGTAAGACAAATAAAGATTTGGAACACCATGTGTTTTTGTATTTTATTCTAGATCATCTAACACAAAAAGTTCTGCAGTAAGAAGATGAAAGGGAACAAAAGCTCATTACATTTATACCCCTTTAACAGATAATTACAAATCACATTAACTGGTAGGTGTTCTCCTTTAATTAATCTGATTCTTGTCGCCATCTAGTGGCTGTTTTGTTTATGTTATAAATAAAGTTTCGTTTGTGTATCGCTGTCTGCATCTGGGTTCCTTCAGTCCACAAACCTGACAATTGCAACATAAACTGATCCCTAATGGTCCTCAGGGGTCATTTGTTGGTTTTGTTGGTCTATGTCCTGTGGGTGAGCACACTGTTTTCACACAGATTCACTGTTAGGGTGGTAGAGGAGGACGCTTCCCCTAAATATTTTTGGAGGCATAAGTTGGCAAGCACAGATGGCCACGGAGCTTGACCAACCAGGATTAACAGCATGCCCTATACAGTATAATACAGAGTAAGCAGTACATTTCAACTTACTCACACACAGACACACACTGAATTTAAAAGGGGTGACCAGCACCATACTACAGACACCCACCACTCCAGATCCATTCCCTGAACTTTTCAGCACCCTCTGAGCTTCCCTCACACACATAACCATCTCACGATCTGCCTCTGGTAGTCCAATGGCCCTTCCAGCTTGTCAGTTAGAGGAATTCACCCATTCCTCTCCACCTGCCTCACCCCCAGCCTCACCTCCAGCACCAGAACCTATGCAAATGGACTCTAGCTGTCTAACTCAAGCAGAACGCACACACCGCCTGTCAACCGGCTTGTGTTTGTACTGTGGCTTTTTAGGTCACCTCATCAAACCATGTCCCACTTGTCCCCCATGCCAGTACATTACAATTTGTTCCTGCTGTTTCAACACTTAAAACCCTGACTGTACATATAGTAGCCTCCAATCACTACTTTCCTAAACCGCTTGCAGTTACCCCAAGAAAACGTCATTAGCCCTGAAGGTATACAGATGGACAAGGGGAAGGTGCAAGCCATCCGAGACTGGCCCAAACCTCAAACCGTAAACAACACCAAAGGTTCCTTGGATTCTCTCATTTTTACAAAGCAAGTTTATCAAGCACTTCAGTCATCTTACAGCCCCTCTTACATCCCTGTTTCGTAAACCCCAAGTCTCTGTCCTGGAACCCCGAAGCCATTACCTCGTTCAAAGGAATAAAACAGGCTTTTAAACCGCTCCAATCCTCACACACCCTGATCTTCAACCCTTTGTTGTAAATATTATCTCTCTCTCTTCCATCCCTGTGCTTATTACTCTAAGAAAATTACCCCAGCGGAGCAGAATTGCAACAATGGGGAACCGTGAACTGCTGGCTGTCAAATTGGCCCTGGAGGAATGGTGATACTGGCTGGAGGGAGCTTAACACTCTGTCACCGTTATTACTGACCACAAGAACCTAAAATACATTAAAAATACCAAACGATTAAACCCACGCCAAGCCCCCTGGGCCCTCTTCTTTACCAGATTTAGGTTCACTATAACATACCTTTTAGGACCCAAAAATATCAGAGAAGACTCTCTCATCTTCATCAACCAGATTGCCCTGCATCCACAGAACCCATCCCGCCTTCAGCCATCATCATAAGCCCTATTCAGTGGGACCTCAACAAACAAATCCGTGTTGCCACCCTTACCAAACTCAGAAATCAGGAGATATCTGCAGTCATACTGTCACGACAACCAACACAGCTGGAACCGTTTCCTTTCCTGGGCTGAGTATGCACAAAATTCCACAGTCGCACTGGCCTAACACCATTCCAGTACGTACTTGATTTCCAACCTCCCCTATTCCCCTGGACGAAGGAACCATCAAAGGTTCCAACTGTTGACCACTGGTCCTGTGAGAGCGAGATGGTGTGGGACTGGTGTGGGCGAGATGGAGCGAGTGCTCATGTCCATCGACAACAGGCATTCCACTGCTCCAGTCTATTGCCTGGGTGATAAAGTGTGGCTATCCACCTAGGATCTTTGTCTCTGACTTCCCAGTAAGAGTCCCTGAATTATAGGTCCGTTCACATTCAGTGGCAGATCAATCACTGTTGGAAATGATGGGTTATATTTTTATATCTGTGTCCTAATAAACTAACAACTGTTTAAATTCATGTGTCTTCTAAGCTAAAACATTTTACAGAAGTTGGTACGGCTGAACAGAAAATGTAGAAGTATGGCTATGTGGAAATGAGTCTGGCAGGTGGAAATGATTCTAACGATGTGCTAAAGTTAAAGTTGTTTTTAGGAACAAAGAGGGTGTACGTGACCTTATAGCACAGAATGTTCCAGCACATATCATGAGGCTCCCGGTGATATCACGGGGCAAGAAGCAGAACAGATAACCAGAGGAGTTCCCCCAAGCCTGAGATGCAACGATTGTTTACTGATGTGTATAAATAATTGGGTTGAGGGAATGGCGAGCAGTTGCGGACTGGCCCAACATTAGACTCGCATAACTTTGTGTAACGTGAGGGACAGCTGTGACCCAGATGTCTGTAAAAGAATTATTCAACTGCTTTTGTCAATAAAATCATACTTTCTTTGGCAGCATATATCCCTCCTACTCTTTTTATTCGACACGTAGAGAACTCAAGGAGGAGAGTTCAACATCACCTTCGTCCCTTTCCAGCATCAACCTCCCCCACAGTACTGCATTCACCTGATGTTTTATGTTTCTCTCCTTAAACCATTCACTAACACTCTCACTTCCTCTACCACAGATTTTTGAGGAACCCAAGGTGCCTCTTGTAACTTTCTTGTATATAAACAGAAAGTTGATAATAATGACCTATTATTATTTATTGATTTAAAACTATCAAGTCTGATTTTGTGACAATATGTCAAGGACATTATTAAAGGACAGATTAGGACATGGACAGATTAAGAGGTGGGTCTTTAATCTAGATTTAAACTGACATAGTGAATCTGCCTCAATACTGGGAAGACTGTTCCAGAGTTTGGGCGCAGGATCTACCACCCCCGCTTGATTTTCTATAAAAAATTAAAATGGGTATTATCAACTGGACAGAATTTTATAACAGCATAATTCATCAATGTATGAACCTGATATGGTTTCAGCGATGTCAGTGCATTAGCAGTTTGTGAGGAGCAGTGATCAATATTTGATTTTATAAAATGTGCTGAAAATTGTTGTCTTCTACTTGTTTTGGGCAAAAAGGGCAAAAAAATGTATGTTAAGAATTTTAGCATCCTAAAATGCAGAAAGTGTATCCATGAACTGCCAATGTGTAAGTGTATTGAAATGACAACCAACAAAAAACAATAAAGTAACATTTTTGTAGAAATAATAATAGTAGGAATGCAGAAATGCTACACAGAACAAACAGTCATATTACTTAAAGCAGCCTATTAGAAAATACATTAAATAAATCTTGGTGTCATGAACATGGTTTAAGTTGCCTTTATTGACTATCAGAGCTCTAACGTGTTGGACTACAAGAACTACATTTCCCATAATCCCACTTACCTAGGCTGCTACACGTTCCTCATTACCCAGACTATTTAAACCCTGTTTTTTATGGTTTTATGGTTTCCCTTGTTATAATTTAGAGTGGTTTTCTTTCCTGTTGTTTCCTGCCTGTTTTGACCCTGCCTTAATTGTTTTTTATTGTTTGTCATCTGCCTTAGTTTGCCTGATTTGAAAGTACACTGCTTACCCTGACCCATGCCTATTCTTCGACCAAGATTTTTTCATTCTGTTGGCTTGCTTAAACAACACAACATGTCTCGTTCTCTTAATGGGCCTTTCGCATTACACATTATTAGCTGTTACATAATGATTGCATTTTTCTGTAAATTAAAAGTCTCTGAAAAATGGAATATGCATAAATGAAATTAGAGATGACTCGACTACATACAGTACATGTATTTTAGCAAAACAGAGACCTAGATGTCTAAGCAATGTTCAGAAAGTCTTTTGACCAAGCACATGGTCTATTGTTTTGTCTTTTAAGAATAAAAAATATTTAAAAATATTTACACAGGCTGCATTTAAATGTATTGCATATGTATTTAGCTCATGTGGTCCCTGAGGCCAAATGAAGCCTCTTTCTTGCCGTCTCCTGTCACATCTACCAAATGTTAGTGACCTGCATACATATACAAACAGTACTGTGGATGACAAATTTTAAACTTCTAACCTAAACATTAAAAAAGCAATTTGGCTTCCTTTGAAGTTTTGTTGCTAATGTTTCAGTTCATTTGTTTTGTATAGATATTTAATGCCCTCTCAAGGCAGTAATCTTAAAATGCCATGTATACCAGTATGTAGTAGTATGTGGAATGTAGTCATTCAGAGGAACATAAATAAATAAACAATCAAGCATCATTATAATTTATTGATATATTTCTGGACAAAAAAAGGTTTATACTTTAGGTCATTTCAGACCCAGGAAAAGATTATTTTTCCAAAAAGTAAAAATTAAAGTCCTCCAAGTAGCCACGTAGTAGTAGTGACTTATACTGCACGTACACACAAATCTAGTGGGGATCTATTTGCAGCTTTACAAGGTTGTACAGGCGTAGTTGGGCAACAGCAAACAGGGTAATCAGAGGCAAGACAATCCAAGGTCAAACACAGTAATCCAATAGTAAAGGTAATAATGCTAAGAAATGTCAGCCGGGGCAAAACAAGACTTCGCAGAGAATGAGTGTGAGGTCAAGGCTTAAATAGTGCTGGTAATGAGCTGCAGGTGAGCTCGTAATCAGTGTTACGGAAGGGGTGATGGGAAATGTAGCTTAGAGGGAAGAGTCAATACTCGGGAAATGGTGACCTCTGGTGACGATCAGGAGGAACCACAGAGGCCGGATTTGTTACAGAGCCCCCTCCCTGCGAGCAGCTCCTGATGTGAGAAGGCAAACAACACCGGGGTCTTCCACGGGGACAAGGGGCCAGTTTATCCAGATGGGTCCTGTGAAAATCAGTGGTGACTGATGGGTCAAGTATGTCCTTGGCATCGACCCAGGACCTCTCCTCCAGTCAATACCCCTCCCAGTTCATGAGATACTGCAGAATTCCCCCTCAGGAAGTTTCCGCCAGGAGTTTAAGATCTACTGAACCCGATATGTCTTCTCACCATTGATGATGAGAGGAGGGGGTATCTGATCCAGGGCCTTACCTAGGTCCCCTTCTCGGAGCACCTTGTGCAGAGAGACATAGAAAGTGGGTGAGATATGATATTGTGGCGGTAGAGCCAAATGGTAGGAAAAAGGTAATTATTTGTCTAATGACTTTGAAAGTTAGGGTAGTCAGAGCCAAAGATCTCGAGTTGGGGGCCAGCGGTGGCTATCTGCTTTTTTCTTCTGTCACTTGATGGTGCGTTGGAGATGAGGATGGGCCTTGTCCAGGTGGTTTCAATCCTCCTGAGCCAGTCATTGACCAGGGAAAGGGAATTGGCTGGAATCCAAGCACACATTGGAAGGGTGTAAGTCCGGTGGATGGCTTGCGCAAGGAATTTTGTGCGTATTCTGCCCAGAACAGATATCTGCTCCAATCCGCCTGGTTGCGATGACAGGACTTAGAGAAGTGATTGATTACGGTAAGGATGATGGTATTGCTTCTGGAGTTGGGAAGGTCGGTGATAAAATTAATGGCAATGTGGGACCAGGGTCTCTGAGGAACGGTTAGAGGTTGAAGCTAACCTGCACCTGTTTCAAGGACTTGGTGTTGTCGCAGATAACACAGCTCTTAATGTATGCAATGGTGTCAGTGCGAAGTGAAAGCCACCAGAATTTGTTGGGGAGGAGTTCAATGGAAGCAGTTATTCCAGGATGTCCAGAGCTGGGGAGGTCATGAACCTGTTGAATAATTTGGCTCCTCAATGGAAGAGGTACAAAGGCCCTGTTGAGTGGACACTCTGCAGGTATAGGATCTGTGCCCTGAGCCACCGCAATTTCGGTCATGACGTCCCACTGCACGGGCACCACAATGAGAGTGGAAGGTAAGGTGGGATCCGCTGAAAGGGTTGGGTATGCTGACTTAAACTGATGTGAGAGCGCAACTGCTTTGGTGTTTTTGGAGCCTGGGCGGTAAGTTACTGTGAACTGAAACTGTGTGAAGAATGGAGCACACCTGTCCTGTCTGTGATTGAGTCTCTTTGCAGTGCAGAGATATTCCAGATTGCGATGGTCAGTGAGAACTGAGAAGGGAAATTTAGCTCCCTCAAGCCAATTTTGCCACTCCTCAAAGGCTGCCTTCATTGCCAATGGCTTGTGGTTGCCCACATCATAAATCTCCACTTGGCTAAGATTGCGAGAGAAGCAAGCGCAGGGGAGAAGTTTGGGGGAATTACCCTGACGTTGTGAAAGAATGGTCCGAACGGAAGCATCTATCTCTACTACAAACTCATGCTTAGGATCAGGGTGATGCACTATGGGTGCAGTGGAGAAACAGGTGGAATAAGGCTCTGTCAGCTGCTGGTGACCAGGACCAGTGACTTCCCCTCCTCTTAGTCATAGAAGTCAGGGGAGCTGCGATAGAACTGAAATCTCTAATAAAACGTCTGTAAAAGTTAACAAACCCAAGAAACAGCCATAGGTTGGGGCCAGTTCAACACGGACTGCACTTTTACGACCATCCATAGCCACTCTCTCAGGACTGACCACATATCACAGGAATGTGGTGGAAGTCTGGTGAAACTCACACTTTTCAGCTTTAGCTTGATGACTGATGGTAGATCAAGTGTTGTAGGATGACTCGGGCATGGCTAATGTATGTTTCAAGAGAATCAGAATAAATGAGAATGTTGTTCATGTAAACGATGACCCATCTACTGAGCAAATCATGAAATACATAGTTTATGAATGCTTGGAAGACTGAGGGACTGTTGACGAGCCTGAACGGCATGACCCGGTACTCATAGTGGTGAAGGCCATTTTCCCCTCATCTCCCTCATTAATGCGGACCAAATTGTAAGCATTGCGCAGATTAAGCTTGGTAAAGTATTTGGCAAGCAAAACTGCTCAAGAGCTGCCGGGACTAGAGGTAGAGGATACAGGAACTTGACTGTGATTTTTTTAGACCTCTGTAATCAATACAAGGCCGAAGACTCCCATCCAGCAGACACAGGAGACGTAGATGGGACAATGAAGTCTTCATAGATTCAGACTCTGTTTGTGAAAGAGGAAAATTCTGACATTGGGTTATGTGGTGCCTGGGAGCAGCTCGATGGCGCAGTCACTGGGTCAAGTGGTGGGGGGGTAGCTGGGTGGCACTGGACCTGCTGAATGCTTTAGCTAAATCAGCATACTTTGAGAGTAGATTAACTGAATGTAAGGGGTCCATCTCGACAGTAGCTGTTTCAAGCACAGTTGGCTCCAGAGTCTGAAGACATTGTGCAAAACACTTGGATGACCAGTGAGTGATTTGACCCTCAGTCCCAGAGATCTGTGGCTTGTAAAGCTGAAGCATCAACTTACTCGCTTGACCTCCCTCACTGAGAAGCTTGTATGAATGCTACATGTTTTTTCCCTCCGCCGATGATGGCCCTCCTGCACCCAATCAACCGGTCACCGCAGTTTCCTCTCCGGTCAGCCCAAGACTTGCCTTCCCAGAGAAATTCAACGGTAACCTCTCAAGGTGCAAGGGTTTTTTACTTCAGTGCTCATTTTTTGTCTCACAGCAACTGGCTCTCTACCCAACAGAGAGCAGCCGCATTGACTCCTTTTTACATCAATTTAAGGAGGTTTTCGAGCACTCGTTGGAGGGACTAAGCCTAGGTGAACAACTGTTTGCTAACCCAGGGAAGTCTATCAGCAGCCAAATATGCCATGAACTTCCGCACTCTCGCTGCTTAAACTCCCTGGGTAGAAGATACGCTAAAGCTGCTCTACCGTAAGGAACTTAACTCTGAGCTAAAGTCAGAGTTAGCATGTCGTGATGAAGGGAGGAGTCTGAGTGAGTATATTAAGCTTTCTATTCAGACGGACAACCTGATATGCTCTCGCGTCCTCACCAGTTTAATGTTTCCTCTAGGGAAAACATGCAAGCCCATGCAAATTAATTACACTCACCTCTCCTCGAAAGAATGTGAACACCGTTTCCGTTCTGGCCTCTGCCTATACTGCAGAGAGGCATGTGACCAGAGATCTTCCTGCTCAGTTCGTCCCAGCTCAGGTTGACCCCCGGTGACTGTTGCTTCCACTTCAAATAAGATAAGCAATGTTATTCGTATCCCTGTGACACTAATTTCGTCTGATATAAATATAACCACGTCTGCTTAAATCGACTCCGGAGCTGCAGCTAATTTTATATCAACTGAGTTCATTCAAAGTAACCATATTCCTTTAACTCTCTGTTCTTCTTCCTTAGAAGGGGAAGTGTTAGATGGTCGCCCCCTAGGAATAGGAAGAGTGGACCACCAAACAGAGAAGCTGCAACTTCGAATAGGCATGCTTCACTCTGAAGAGATATAGTTATTTGCTATTTCATCCCCCTCTCACACTATCATTCTGGGTCTGCCCTGGTTGTGCATGCACAAACCCTTCATCTCCTGGAGCGTGGGTCAGATAATTCGCTGGGGTTCAGCCTGTCACAAATCCTGTTTATCAAAAGGAGTTCCTGATTCCACTAATCTAGTTTCCCCCGAGCAATCGCTGACTGCACAGTCTGATATCCCCTCAAAGTATTCTGATCTAGCCATAGTTTTTAGTAAACAAAGAGCTTCACAATTACCACCGCACCGAGCCATAGATTGTGCCATTGATCTTATACCAGATGCAACTCCTCCCAAGGGCCGTATATTTTCCCTGTCACAACCCGAGTCCGCTGCCATGCAACAGTATATTGATGAAGAGCTGTCTGAAGGTTTCATTCGCCCGTCCAACTTGCCTGCTTCCTTTATATTAAAAAAAGGATGGGGGACTGAGGCCATGTATTGATTATCGTGGTCCGAACGATGTGACAATTAAATTTCGTTATCTGCTTCCTCTCATTCCTGTGGCCCTCGAACAACTTCGCTGAGCAATTTTTTTTACGAAATTAGATCTAAGAAGCGCTTACAATCTGGTTCGTATCAAAGAGGGGGAAGCGTGGAAAACAGCTTTTTTCACGTCCTCTGGACATCATGAATATTGCCATTTGATTTTGAATCAGAAACGAAAAATGAAAATTGTCTTGTTTTTCATATTTTAAAATTTCGTGTTGGATCAAAAAATACAAAATTGAAAAGGGTCCACACAACAGAATCTGTTTTTAATATTTAATTGCTGCGTCACCCGGAAATTGATCTGCGAGCAAATAGGCGTGCTTGTGTACCCCCTGGCAGTTTTTCTGTTATTGTATTACGCTATAATTGTTCATAAAGCTTAAAAAAAAGAAAAAAGTTAGCGACACTATGGCAGCGCTGGAGCCACACTCCACATTAATCATGGGGTTGTTCAAAACCGGTATGACACACGCTAAAATTTCCTGCACAATGAAGCAGATGAATATCGTAGACTGCTCAGAAAGAAGCGTCAGAAGATTTTTTGCTGGACACGACCTAAAGAGAAAATGACTTTTGTCAGATGCAGCATTAGAGAGGATTTTGGCTGGGTCGATTTACGAAGTAAGTGTATATTTCGATTCCCACCGCTTATTTAGCAAATATTTCCATTAATAATGTGACAATTCCATGACAGACTGGACCATCGTATGGCCGGAAGTTCATGACTGGCTATCTGGCATCAATGGGGCTTTATGCAGGAGAAGGTCGGGTCAGAAGATTCCTGAAGGAGCTCCATCAGCCATACCATGAATTCTGGCGTCAGGTAGGATGACTAGTAGGTAATACATGTCAATATATTATGTTAAACTGATTAACAGCACTCATTTTAGCTACGACACATCCCTTGCTAGTTAGTTCATGCTATGAATAAACCCATTTTTTTTACATTTCTGTACAGAACTTTCCCAGCCAACATGTATATGTGGGCCCCACATGGTTTTTGCTGGGTCTACATGGGTACCATCTTATCTGGGGCCCACTTGGGTCAGCTAAGTAGGTCCCAAATGGGCAAAAACAGATGGGCTCCCTATGTGGGTCCTAGTTGGGTCACAAATGAGAAATGAGTGCATAGGCTTGAAATGGGCAACACAGATGGGGCCCATATTGGTTTAACAAGTGGGTTAAACATGGGCAAACACAATTAATCCCATATAGGCTGCCTACACTGGCCCAAGGTAGTACCCAAATAGGCAACATGTATATGGGTTTTAGAATGGGGAAACACATATTGGGCCCTCTTGGTCAAACCATATTGGAAAAACATGGGCAAAGACAGTTAATCCCACATAGGCTCCCTACATGAGCCCAAGGTAGTACCCACATAAGCTAACTCTATATGGGTTCAAAATGGGGAAACACATATTGGGCCCTCTTGGTCAAACCATATTGGTAAAACATGGGCAAATACAATCAATCCTACATAGGCTGCCTACATGGGCCCAAGGTAGAACCCACATGGGTACCGTCAATGTGGGTTCTGAATGGGATGGGCACAAATGGGCCCACATGGGTGCCATCTATAAAATGGGTACAAAACACATATGTGAATTTATATATATATATATATATATATATATTGTCACGGGTGAGGAATCACACGACACGATAGGCGGTGCAAAAATACCCCGGAGGGTGGATTTATTGGAGGTGAAG